>JACEFZ010022519.1:0-60000 GCA_014155875.1 Cepaea nemoralis | reverse complement strand
CCATACATTCTTGTACAGTCTGCCAAAGGCCGTGCTGGCCTTGGAGATTCTTGCATTCACTTCGTCATCTGCTGCCAAGGTAGGTGAATTTGTCCACAGCATTTAATCTAGGACCATTTACTTTGATATTCGGCACAGTGTGATTATTCCCTGGAGCTGGCTGGTACATAACTACAGTCTTCTCCAAGTTGATATTGAGCCCAAAGTTTGCACAGGCATGTGAGAAAGCTGAAACATTGTGTTGCATGTCTGCCTCTGTGTTGGCATATAGAGCGCAGTCATCAGCAAACAGGAGCTCTCTGACGGTGCCGCTGTTAATTTTGGCTTTAGCTTTCAGCCTTCTGGGATTGAATAACTTGAATAACCATCCATGTGGTAGTTGATGTCTACTCCAATGTTGTTTTTCTCGAAGGCATTCGTCAGCATAGCTGAAAACATGAGGCTGAACAGTGTTGGTGCCAGGACACATCCTTGCTTCACTCCATTGGTGACAGGAAAGGGCTCAGACAGTTCACCATTTTCCTGTACTCTTGCCTGCATACCATCATGAAATAGCTGCACTATTTGGACAAACTTTCATGGGCAGCCATATTTTGCCATAATCTTCCACAGTCCTTCTCTGCTGACTGTATCAAAAGCCTTGGTAAGGTCAATGAAAGTGGAGAACATTTCACAGTTCTGTTCCTGACATTTCCCTTGTAGCTAACACATGCACATACATACATACACACATATGTACATACACAAATACATACACACACTCATAAATAATACATACACCTACTCATACGCACACATACGCATATACACACAAACACACATGCATATACACATGTACACATCTACACCCACATACATGTACACAAACATACATAATACACACAAATACACACACACATATATGCAGATACACACTCATACATACACATATGCAAACATACATGCACACACATACACACAGCCAAACATACACAGATATGCACACACTACACACATATACTTACACACACGTACATACACATACAGACATGCACACACCCATACAAACACATAATCATACATACACACATACAAGCACACACATACAAATACCATCCATCCATCATGTGCTATGCTGATAAGCGTGGGTGGTCATGTTTTGCCATCTCACTCGATCATCAGAGTCGTGGTTCAGCTCCGTGTTCCTGTCTCGACCATGCCATGTGGCCAAGCCATCCAGGTATTTACTTCTCTGTCTTCCTCTTGGTCTCTTCCCTTCAATCTTGCCAGTTGTCACCAAGTTCTCCAAGTAATTTCTTCTCATAACATGCCCAAAAAATGGTGACTGTCTACGTCTAATGAATCTAATCAGTTTACGATCTTCATTTGTTTCTTGAAGGACTTGTTCATTGGTTTTTCTGTCTGTCCATGGTATTCTTTGCATTTTCCTCAGATGAGGGTCCATGGCTTTCCACAACCATAAGATGTTTTTCAGCTTGACTGCTCATTGTCCATGCTTCACATCCATACAAAATTACAGGTTCTATGTAGCACTTCATCACTCTTTTTCTCGTTTCAATTGATATCATTTTATTGGGCAGTATGTTTTTCATCTTGCTAAAGGCTACCTTCGCAAAGGCTACTCTTGTTCTAATCTCATCAAGTCATCTCCCATCAGATGTTATGACTGTTCTGGATAACAGTACTGATTCTCATCTCATCTCATCTCATCTCATCTCATCATGTTCCTCTTTTACCTTGCGGTGTCGAGGTGAAGTATAAACATCGTGAGAGTGCCCGATTATGGGCTTCATATATCAATATTCCCATGGACTCTGCTATTCCCTCCGTCCAACGTTTATGTGGTCGGCCTCATCCTCTGTTTCCATCTGGTCTGTATATCATTGCTTGTTGTGGTATGCTGTTGACTGGTAACCTACTTGCATGGCCAAACTATTTGACTTGCTGCTTTCTAATAAAATCTAGTGCTGTTTTAACCCCCACTTTAGTCCTGATTTCTTCATTTCTGATCTTATCTCTTCTTGATATGTTGAGTCCTCTTCTCAGGAATCTCATTTCTGTTATTGTGATTTTTTTTTTCTCTTTTTCTGTCATTGTCCAGGTTTGGCATTGATAGCATAGAGTTGGTAGGAAGATTATGTTGTAAAGTGCTTTCTTAGTAGTTACTGATACATGTTTGTTCTTTGGTATTGGTGCCATTTGTCCAATGAGTTGGTTTGCCTTATTGCACCTATTTTCGATCTCGTCTTCTGATCTGCCATTTGATGATATTATACTTCCTAGGTACTTGAAACTCTTTACTTGTTTCAAGGGATGTTTGTTTAGCTGAATTGTTGTTGTTTGTTCTTCTTTAGTTATAGTCATTACCTCTGTTTTGCTTGTGCTAATTTTCATGTTATGTTCCCTACACATTTCGTTTAGACTATTCATGTGGTCTTATAATTAAGCTTCTGATTTTGCTATTAGTGCTTGGTCGTCCACAAACAGGAGTTCTCTAATGGTTAGATTTGCAGATGGTTTTTCTTCTGTGTTCTCGTCATGCAGTGTTCTAGCTGTCTCTGTTTGGCTGGTTTCTTTACATATGTTGTCTATATATGTTATGAACAAGAGAGGGGACAGGACACAAGAATATGCCCATTTACTCGTATATCACATAGTGGTATTTCCTTCTTCCCAGTGATGACCATAATCTGAGTCTTTTTACAATTTAATTCCAACCCCAGTTGTTCACTAAGTGCGACAACCGCATCTACTAAATGTTGCAGGTCAAGTTCATTGTCTGCAATTAAGACTGTATCATCTGCACATCTAATGTTATTGATGTATTGTCACCCAATGTTGATTCCTTCCATATCTTCAATATTTATGAAAATATTTTCACTGGGAAAAAAAATCTGGAGACATTACACATCCCTGTCTCACACCTCTTTTAATAGGCTGATATTTACCTTGATCATTATAAATTCTGATAGTAGCTTGTTGTTTCCAATATGTTATTTACAAGTCTAAAGTCTTTTCCATCAATTTGTAGATCTTCAAACATCCTTACCATGTCGACATGTCTCATTTTATCAAAAGCTTTTGTGTAGTCAACAAAGCAAAGATGGCCATCTTTGTTAACTTCTATAGAACATTCAATTACTGTTCTCAGTATATACACATCATTTACTGTGCCCTTGCCTTCTACAAACCCACATTGTTCTTCTCCTATTTCTTGTATTTTTTTCTTAACTCTTTGCATGATAATTCTCAGCAAAATCTTTGTGATGTGGTTCATTATACTAATCGTTCGATTTTGGTCACATTCCAAGGCTCCTGATTTCTTTGGGATTGCAATAAATATAGAATTACATAATTCAGGAGGTATATCTCCAGAATCGTATATTGCTTTCAGCAGTCTGGTGACTTGGTCTATTCCGTATTCTTCTAAGGCATTGATTATTTTTATTGTGATGTTATCTGTACCCGGGGTCTTGCCAGTTTTCATATGGTTAAGAGCATTCTGAACTTCCAACTTCAAAATTGATGGTCCTTCAATATTATTCCGATGATAATATTGTTCTTCTCTTGTATCATCATAAAGGTCTCTCACGGAATCTGATCATGCATGTAAAATCTTATCTTTTTCTATTATTGATTTATTTGGTTATTTCGGGATTTGAAATTTAAATATTGAGCA
The DNA here is from genome assembly GCA_014155875.1 of Cepaea nemoralis. Classification (NCBI taxonomy): domain Eukaryota; kingdom Metazoa; phylum Mollusca; class Gastropoda; order Stylommatophora; family Helicidae; genus Cepaea; species Cepaea nemoralis. The sequence continues at coordinate 56,321 of JACEFZ010022519.1, read as the reverse complement.
CAACCCACTACTGGCAACGCTGAACGTATTCTAGTATGAACCTAAGGCCTATCCACGTCAATATGGAAGCACTAGACTCAAGTTTCGCCCTCGTTTGAGCTCGTCAGTAGTGCATTTTTCTATTATGATTTTGCCTTCTTTGATTTTAGGCAATGCATTGATGAAGTCATTAATTATTTTGTGCATTAATTTGGTATTCCAGGTGTTGAGTTGGTTTTCAATTTCCCTGCAGTTTTCCTCAAGCCATGTTTCTTTTGCCTCTTTTCATAGCTTCCTTATTTTCCTGTGGATCTCTTCATATTTTACTTTGTTATTTTTGTTGTTTCTTCTTCTTCTTCTGTGTTCATCCGGATTTTTTTTCTTCCGGATGTGACTGCGTTGTGCCTGTTTCCATGAGTTTTATGATGTCCTCCGTCATCCATTTCTTGCATCCTATTATCGTTATTTTTGGAATGGTTGTTTCTGCAGCTTGGTTGACTGATTTCTTTAATATTTCCCATTGGTCACTGATGTCTTGAAATAATATTTCTATATCGGACAATGCATCGAATCTGTTCTTTACCTCTACATTGAATTTATCTTTTATCTCCTCTTCAGTGCCTGTAGATCAAATTTTGTGTTTCTCAGTGTATAATTGACTTTCTTTAATTTTATATGTAAATTGCTTAAGATTAATCTATGGATGCTGTAGCAGTCTGTGAGACCTTAAAAGACATCATCATCAAGTGCCCTGTCAGCTGGCGTAGGCGTTCATGGCTCTCCACAGATCTTGGTCTTTGGTGTTCTGGATAAACCCTGCTGATGATATTCCTCCATACCACCGTCTCAGTCCATCCAGAATCATTTCTCTTGGTCTGCCTCTGCCTCGCTTCCACTCAATCTTTCCAGTTGTCAGGATGTTCTCCAATACCTCTCTTCTCATCACATGAGCGAAGAAAGCTGTTTGTCTCTTTCTTATTGTTGTTTATAGTGTTCAAGTTTCATTAGCCTCTTTCAGGAAATTATTGTTAGTTACTGTGGGAGTCCAAGGAATTCTATATAGCATTTCAGCACTCTCTTACATTCAGTAACAATGACTTATTCCATAAGATACTCTTCATTTTTTGAAATGCGTTTTTTGCCTGCCCTATTCTGCTCTTAATCTCTGTTGTTCATCTTCCATCTGATGTTATAAATGCCCCTAGGTATTTAAAATGATCTACTTGGTTAAGAATTGTCCCTTCTATTTCTATGTCACATCTTGGTGTCACCATTTTCTTTGGTATCACCATTGTTACTGTGTTCTTGATATTCAAGGAGAGTCCTTTCTTTGCACTCTCTGTTATCAAAATGTCCAACAATTGTTGTAGGTCTGTTGAATTATCCGCCACCAATACTGTGTCATCTGCATAGCGTATATTGTTTATATTATAACCTCTGATTAGTATTCCTTTGATCTCTCTCATTATTACTGTGCTATATAGGGAGAAGAGATCTGGTGTCAAGACACACCCCTGTCGTACTCCTAGCTTTTATTTCCAATTTTAATTGCTGCTACTTGGTTCCAGTAAATATTCTTTATTATTCTTAGATCTTTCCCCTCAATGTTGATATCTTCCAATATTTTAATAAGTTCATCAAGTTTTACTTTTATCAAATGCCCTAGTATAATCTATGAAGCACAAATATATGTCTTCATGTTTCTCTATTGACCTTTCTATTAATGTCCATAATGTATATATTGCATTGTTTTTGCCCTTTCCTTCCACAAATTCATATTGTTCTTTACTAATTTCCATTTTAATTTTCTTTCTGGTTCTTCTCATTATGATTCTGAGTAGAAGATTAGTGATATGGTTTATGAGGTTAATTGTACGAAAATCTTTGCATTCAATTGCTCCTGGCTTTTTTGGTATAGATATAAATACAGATTTAGCAATATCTCTGGGTAAATATCCATTGCTGTAAATATTATTCACCAATGGGAGATAAAAGGCCTCAAACGAAAAAAAAAAAAAAATCACCCCATTAGGTCCTTTCTTGTGTCTCGCCTGCAGCTCCATCCATGCCCTGTGCATATTAGACTGCATGTTTATATTATTCACTGATATCTTGAATCTTAGATAGATGGATATGAAATTATTACTTTATCAAATCCCTGGTTGTCATTAACAATGTGTAGGTATACACATTTCACTTACCCGTTTCAGACTGTTATTATATGTTAGTTAGTTAGTTAGTTAGTTAGTCGACAGATCATCCTCGTTGCACATCGGACCATTCAGTCCATAAGTGCTCGGATCCCCTCCTCAGCAAATCCCGCAGCGTGTAGCGGCTAACGACGCCAGTTCTGTGTTGGTTTATCAATCTTCTTTGGCTTCCTGCGTAGTGTTCTTGTTTGGCCACCCCTCTTTTAATTTGCTGCTCTCGCAGTCTGGCCATTGTTGTAGATTCACAGTCATCACTTGGTTCTTGCAAAAGTCTCACTTCTCGTAGAGCATTCAGAATGTCAGCCTGGTCCATGGCGCGTCCGCCCTCCACAGTAGCCTCACCTGCGAGCTTGTCAGCCCGCTCATTTCCTTGTACTCCCGCATGCCCTGGCACGAAGATGAAACTAATCTTTGCCAGCCGAGACCGCTTCAGAGGCAGCAACCATTCTCTTCGGATCGACCCCTCCTCTATCCTCTTGATCATGTTCATTGAGTCGCTAAGGAAACAATGCCCTAGTGAATGTCTGTGTCTCGAGCCATGTTATTGCTTTACTTACTGCCATGACTTCCATGGTCAGGCTACTTGTGGTTTCAGTGAAAGCACCAGAGTCCTCCTTCACAATTCTCCCTCCTGCCCGAGCTGTAAAGGCCCATGAGCTTCTCACATGTCGGACGACCGACCCATCTGTGTAGATGACCGCGTCACCTGTCTAGCGAATTCTCGAAAATCAACGCTTGTACTTCAGCCTCCACAGCAGCCGGATTTTCTTGTCTGCATTTTCTATCTAGTTGGATGCAAACTGAAAAGGATGTGCAGAAGTCTGTTGGCACTTGCACCCACTCCTCGCCAGGTTCTAAGTCCTCAAGTGAACACACCTGTTGAAGAATGTCTTCGGCTTGACCCATCCACGACCGTCCTCTTTTTAACCTGCTGCCCTTCACCTTCCTAATTTCACTATGCAGTGGATGCTGTGTGTTTGCGTTAATTCTGAGGTAGGCGCGTGCCCTGCAAACTTGCATTCTCTCTTCAATGGTTGGAAAATCAAGAAGGTAGCGCATCGCCCTGCATGCTGTATCTCTTGTACATCCAAGAATAATGCGCATAGCTTCATTCTGTATCCTTTCCATCCTTTCTATCTGCTTATGGCTGACAGTCAGGATTGCCATTGCATACTCCAAAACAGACATGACCAGCCCCTCGTACAGAAGACATAGATGGCGCTGCTCACAGTTTGCTGCCGCCATCACCCGCATCGCTGCCAAACCCCGCTTGGCCTTTGCTATCACCCTGGTCTATGTGCACATTATAAGCAAGGCTTCGATCAAACCGTATCCCCAGGTAATTCATTGCCTGCGTTCTTTCCACCGTCTCTGAACACAGCATTACAGTTGGTGTTGGATTGTTGACAATATGATTATTCAACGAGAACCAAGTCACTGTTGCCTTTGTTGGGTTGACCATTGCCCCAGCTTCATCACACCAAGTACTTATGCGATTGAGTTCAGTTTGTAGTTCCACAGCAACCTCCTCTCTATCCTTACCCTGACGATACACTAAAACATCATCGGCATATGACAATGTCCTGCCAGGTCCAGTGATCTGCTCACTGGTGATTCTCACTGTGTAGGCGTTGAACAGTACTGGAGATAATGGTGATCCCTGTGGTAGGCCAGGATATATTGTTGTTGGTTCCGAAGTCCAACTGCCACATCTAAAAACTACTTTCCGTTGGAAGAGGGCTGCAGCGATCCAACTAAGGAGGAATGGACTTACGTTTAGTTCAAGAAGCTGAAACATTAAAAAATCCAGTGGTACTCTGTTGTATGCGTCCTCAAGATCAATCGCTGCAGCAACGGTTTCAGTGCCTGAGTGGAAACCTTCATAGACATCGTGGGCAAAGACTGCTGCATTGGTCCAGGTTTCTCTTTTTGGACGGTACCCACCCAGGGTAGGTGGGAAAACACCTTGCCTCTCTAGTTGGCTTGATATTTTCCTGGCAATTACCTTCTCCAGCAGCTTGCCTATTGTATTCTGCATGGTTATAATTCGATATCCCTGAATTTTTTTTGTGGTCTTTGTCAGGCTTCGGCAAGGGAATCAGATAGCTGTGTAACCATTCCTCCTTGATGCTAGCACTCCCTATACTGTTGTTGTACATGTCTGCTAGTTTCTCTAGCTCATTGTCGGTACACCTATTTATGTCGTCGTATCTTATGCCATCAGGACCTGGAGCACTGTTTTTTGATCGTCGAAGCACAGCCTTGATTTCTTTCACTGTCACTGTGTCTTCATCCGAAGTGTTCTGGGCCTTGCATCTGTCTGAGGTGACCTCCTTGGCCAGATTCCGGCCTCCCATGTCTGTCTGGTTGCTCTGCTCAAGGTAGCGTTCAAAGAGGGCTTTGCCCTTGTCCTCGTCAGTCCTCTGCCAGATGAGGTCAGCACCTTGGAAGTCAGAAATGCTCTTATTCTTGACTACACCACTCATGCTTTTATGTAGTCGCCAGAACAATTTCAGTGACTTGTCTGTGCTTACTCTTTGACACACCTCTGCCCATTTTTCGCTTTTAACCACCTTGACCAGTTTTTTGAAATAGCTTACTTTTGTGTGCATCTCTCTTTCTAAGTGCAAGCAGGGACTAGGATGACCAGCTCTGTTCTTCTTGGCATTTTGCCATCTCCTTACAGCACTACGCTTATCCACCCAAGCCTTCTCCACCTCGAAACTCCACCACGGTGGCTGCTCCCAGCTTTTTTTCCTGCCCTGAAACGTTCTGCGCTTGTCACGTCTTATTTTACTCACCACATCTTGCCCTGTACTGTCATACTGGAACGTCTTTACCTTTAGCTTGTGCTGCCTGGTTCTGCCTTTCTCCACCAATATGCTGCATGGGTGGTGGTCGCTGCCATGGTGTCCTAGGACACCCCATCTACACACTGTAGTGAGTGAAGGTGAAACTAGCGCCAGATCAATAGCACTGTCCTCATCGCCTGGGACGGCTTGCTGTCCTGGTGACACAGCCGCTGTTGATACAAACCAGGTCGATGGTTTCCAGTGCAGTCTCGAGCTCCTCCCCTTGTGTATTGGAGGAAGTGTTTCCCCATGATATGCCTTTAGCGTTGAAGTCACCACAGAAAATAACATTTCTCTCGTGGCCTAATATGCCACTTAAGCACTGCCACTTCTGGGCGTCCACACTCGCATTGCGGGCATAAACATTAACCAACACGAATGGTATACTGGAATGAACTCTCAACGCCTGTATTTGTATATCGTCACTGTTCCAACTGGACATGTCTAGCTCTGACGCCACCATGCTGTCGCGAACGAGAATCGCCGTTCCCAGATGTCGTCTGTTGTAGAAACATTTGAAGCCGGCAATTCGGAGTAGCTGATCGCCCAGTCTCGTCTCCTGGAGTGCTACAATGTCGTTCCTGTAAACTAGGGTTTCTAAAGTAGAGCCCCGTTGTTTTACACTGGCACAGTTCCAATATAGAATACGGATGTTCCTGAGTCCTAGACGGTGACACTTGAGTCTAAAACGTCTCAAGCCACCGCGCTTACCTGGCTTCTTTTTCCCTGCGCGGCTACCACGCCACTTCGGTATGTTGACTGCTGATCGCTCGGAAAACACACGTTGTTCCGCCATGTTGAAAAAACGTAAACACAGACTTTTGAGAACCACACACGCTGCTGAAAATTCACTCAAGGATGGCTTCGCTCGATGCACGAACTCCGTAGCACCCGCGCAGATCTTGAGTAGAAACTCCTGGTTTTACATCCTGGCACACCAATTACACGCAAGAAATGAATAAATCCATCCCCTACGCGAAAAAGTTAACGAACACAAAACAACACGACCGTCCGTCGCCATCTTGCTATATATTATATTATATTATATTATATCTATATCTATAAAACAAAGTGTATGTATATATGTATGTAAATATGTATATATGTATGTATGTAAATATGTATGTCCTTTATTTGTTCGCGAACGGCCCATCCGATTGAGATGAAATTTTCTACACGCCTTCCTTTCATTCCAGAGCTGTCAACTGTCATAGTTTTTTTTTTCTTCTTCCTCCTCCTCCCTCCTCCCCCTCCCAAAATACGTACGTAAATATATGATGATGATGATGAAAGAATCCCCGAACCAAAACGCTAGGGAAAGGGAAGAAAATGACGTGACTACACAGAATCGTCACACGGCAATCATCATCATCAAGTGCCGTGCCGGCTGGCGTAGGCGTTCATGGCTCTCCGTAGATCTCAGTCTTTGGTTTTTTGGATCAACTCTGCTGCTGATATTCCTCCATGCCACGGCAATATCAATAACAATTCATCTTTTTATGTGTAAGGAAGTTATCTACAGTCGTGTAGAAGGGAAGAACTAGACGAGTATGAATTCGGAATGGCGAACTCTCTCCTCCTCTCTTCTTCCTCCCTCTCATCCCTCTCCCGACTCCCTCCTCCTTCTCCCTCTTCCTTCTCCCTCTTCCTCTCCCCTCCTCCTCCATCCTCCTCCCTCCTACTCCCTCTACCTCCTCCCCTCCTCCCTCATCTTCCCTCCTCCTCCCTCTCCCTCCTTATCCCTCCTCCTCCTGCCTCCCTCCTCCTCCTCCTGCCTCCTTCTCCCTCATCATCCTCACTCCTCCTTCTCCCTTCTTCTCCCTCTTCCCTCTTCCTCCTCCTCCTACCTCCTCCCTCTACCTCCTCCTCCCTCCACCCTCCTCCTCCCTTCTCCTCCTCTTCCTCCTCAATTTCCTTCCTCCTCCTCCTCCCTCTACCTCCTCCTCCCCCTACCTCTTTCCTCCTCCCTCCTCCTCCTCTTCCACCTCCCTTTCCTTCCTCCCCTCCTCATTCTCCCTCCTTCCTCTCCCTCCTTCCTCCTCCTCCTTTCTTCTTCTCCCTCTGCCTCCTCCCTCCTCCTATCCCATCCTCCTCCCTCCTCCTCCTTCTCCTCCTCCCTCCTTCTCCTCCTCTCCCCTCCTCCTCCTCCTACCCGCTTCCTCTTCCCCTCCTCCCTCTCCCTCCTCCATCCTCCTCCTCCCTCTTCCTCCTTCCTCCTCCTCCCTCTTCCTCCTCCTCCTACCTCCTCCCTCCTCCTCCTTTCTCCTCCTCCCTCCTCCCTTTTCCTCCCTCCTCCTCCCTCTACATCCTCCCTCCTCCTCTCCACTCTTCCTCCTACCCTCTTCCTCTTCCCCTCCTCCCTATCCCTCCTCCTCCCTTCACATTCCTCCTCCTCCCTCTTCCTCCCTCCTCCTCCCTCCTCACTCCTCCTCCTCCCTCTACCTCCTCCCTCCTCCTCCCTCTTCCTCCTCCTCATCCTCCTCCTCCTTCTCCTCCTCCCTCCTCCTCCTCCCTCTACCTCCTCCTCCCTTCACATTCCTCCTCCTCCCTCTTCCTCCTCCTCCCTCCTCCTCCTCATCCCTCCTTCTCCCTCCTCCTCCTTCTTCCTCCCTCCTCCTCCTCCTCCCTCCTCCCCCTCCTCCTTCCTCCTCCTCCCTCTCCTCCTCCCTCTCCTCCTCACTCCTCCTCCTCCCTCTACCTCCTCCCTCCTCCTCCCTTCACATTCCTCCTCCTCCCTCTTCCTCCTCCCCCTCCTCCTCCTCCTCCTCCTCTCTCCTCCTCCCTCCTCCTCATCACTCCTCCTCCCTCCTCCTCCCTCCTCCCCCTCCTCCCTCTCCGCCTCCTCCCTCCTCCTCCTCCCTCTACCTCCTCCCTCCTCCTCCCTCTACCTCCTCCCTCCTCCTCCCTTCACATTCCTCCTCCTCCCTCTTCCTCCCTCCTCCTCCTCTCTCCGCCTCCCTCCTCCTCCTCCTCCCTCTACCTCCTCCCTCCTCCCTCCTCCTCCCTTCACATTCCTCCTCCTCCCTCCTCCTCCTCCCTCCTCCCCCTCCTTCTCCTCCTTCTCCCTCCTCATTCTCCCTCTTCCTCCTCCTCTTCCTTCTCCCTCTTCCTCCTCCATCCTCCTACTCTCTCCTCCTCCTCCCTCCTCCCTCCTCCTCCCTCTCCTCCTCCTGCTCCCTTCTCCTCCTGCATTCTTCTCCTCCCTCCTCCCTCCTCCTCCCTCTTCCTCCTCCCTCCTCCTTGCCTCCTCCTCCACACTACTCCTCCCTCCTCCTCCTAATCCCTCCTCCTCTCTCCTATTCCTCCCTACTCCTCCTGTCTCCTCCCTCCTCCTCCCTCCTCTTCCCTCCTCCACCTCCCTCTTCCTCCTCCCTCCTCCATTTACCCAAGACAGACAGACAGTCAGACAGATAGTCGGGAACGGGATCTTATATGACTACTTATATAATTTAAATGAGATGCTCTCCACCATGGGCTGGGCCGGGTCAGACAGACAGACAGATAGATAGACAGACAGACAGACAGACAGACAGACAGTCGGGAACGGGAACTTATATGACTACTTATATGAATTAAATGAGATTCTCTCCACCAGGAATTGGGCGATGCCGGGCCGGGTCAGACAGACAGACAGATAGATAGTCGGAACGGGAACTTATATGACTACTTATATGTATTTAATGAGATTCTCCCCATCAGGGTCTGGGCGAAGACGGGCCGGGTCAGACAGACAGACAGACAGACAGACAGAGAGACAGACAGATAGTCGGTAACGGGAACGAGAACTTATATGACTACTTATATGAATTAAATGAGATGCTCCCCACCAGGGTCTGGGCGAAGCCGGGCCGGGTCAGCTAGTTATATTATATTATATTATATTATATTATATTATATTATATTATATTATATTATATTATATTATATTATACTATATTATATGTAATTATACAAACTTTTCTGAAATTTCAGGTTGCAATTAAACAAATCTCAAAAAAGAACATTTCATCGTGGACAACTTTGGTAGGTAAATAAGTGATGTGGTTTTTTTAAAATGTAAGTTGTTTCATTGTCAGTTGTTATTGTTGTTTAATGTGTATGTTTGTATGCAGTTTTCATGCCATTTCTCAACTTTTCATGTGCATTTTTATATTTCAGGGGTTATAATGTCATTGTTATGCCTTTAACACTGTTGTGTCATTACTTCAGGGATTGAAAAAACTGAAAATATTTCAGTAGCCAGCAGTTTTGTTTTGTTAGGAGCCAGCATACATTTTTGCAAAATTTGCTAAGAAAATCATGAATCAAACTCCAAATGCAAGTGCCAAGTGAAAATGTTAAGGGAACCTGTGTTTGTCTACCCTTGATAGACACTGTTCTTTCTTATGTCTGTTTCTATAATGTTTAACTGCCATTTCTCAACTGTTGTTTGTTGTCTGTGTTTGTATTTGTTTATATGTTATTTCTCAGAGGCACAACTGGCTACAGATGGTGGCCAGCTCTCGCCTCATGCATCAGAGGAATTCATCGGTGGCGCCCTCTCCCCGATTTATGACTGGGTCTGTGGTGAGACCGACAGAGCATACAATGGTGTAGCCAAAGCCACAAGGTGGCTGCCCGGCGAGTAGACGTGTGTTGCTCTGGCTTGGGTCCATAGCTGCTCCCTGTACAGGAACATTCAACGTCTCAAAGTCTGCATATATGATGTATGGCACCCGCATCTGCCTTTGGTAGGACTTGAATTTCATGGTGTTGTTTCCCTCCTCAGGCATAACATTCATTTGGCACACGGCATTGATGCCTTTACAGAGTGGCTCATACTGGTTCAAGAGATACAGGGTGGAGTATACATGAAGGCAGCCGAGACATGGGTATTTCTTCTCCTTATGGCGGCTGTTTTTGTATAGTAGGCGCGAGATGTTCTTAATCCATATGCCGCCGATGTTTCTGGTCAGATTTGTGGTGTACTATGGGTCCGCTGTCCCACCCGAGGACGTTGACGGTAGTATCAGGGTTCTGGTTCTTAAATTTGCTGATGCTGGTAAGCTGCACTGGGAACTCGATTCCTTCGAAGTTAAGCTCACCCAGGTGGTTTCTATAATGGTACAGTTTGTCTACCTGGTCAGGCACTGGGTAGAGGGCTGAGAGAATGGCCCACTCGAAACAGCGATTGTCGCAGTTATTTACATTCACAACACATTTTTGTTTCGCGATGGCCTTGGGGGTCTCAAAGTAACTAGAACTTCGGAAGGGTTGGTATCGTGAGAGGCAGAGGTCCAGCTGTTAAGCATTTCCCAAAGTTCCAGCCCGAGCCTTCTATCATGAATTCTTTAACGTCGTGGAGTATCTTAGCTCTGGTCAGTTCCAGCCCTTTATCAATATCACTGGCGTGGAGTACCTCAAAGTTGTTACTACCATGGTAGGCTTCCACAAGTATAATCTCACTATTTCTATCTATAGTCCAATATTGAGCGTGTAGACATATATACATCTTGACGCTGCCATACCGCTCTAACGCTTTCTCTATTAGTACCTTGGTGGGTGGGAACATAAGATCGAGGAATCCTCTGGGGTCTGCATATATATTCAGCTCTGGTGCGGTCACCCGGTAGTCCATCTAGCCCCAAGCAACTTCACACTCGAGCTTATATTCCAGCGGCTCATTCCAGTGTGTGTGACCCAAGTCAAGCGGCCCTGGCTCGTTGGGGCGCAGTGGCTTGGGACGACTGGTGTGGTGGCTGGCCTGTGGGATGTGGGTATGTGGCTTTGGGATGGGTCTTGGGTGCTCGGCAACTGGCTCGTGTGGTGGGCATGTTGGCTCAATGACTGGTGCAGCTGCTGGCTGGATGGATTTGTGTGGCTTTGGGATTTACATACCAGACGGCTGTGGTGATCTCAACTTCAAGCTGTTCCCACTCCCAAGCATGTTGGGCCTCATCTTGGACCTGCCCTCACAGCACTGGGTATCGCCCGGCGGCTTGAGCAAGCAGGTCCGCATGAACCAAATCGTGCGCGTGGGCTATTTCCCAGACGAGGGTGGCTTTGTTTCGCCCGCTGTAAGGCATCCCATACTCACGTGCTTGCTGCTGTGGCTGCTTTAGTGTAGGCATATTTGGTACGATATATAGGATCTATCTCACTAAAGGGTGGGCAAAATCTAATCTGACACAGTACCGTGTCTGGTACAACATCTCGGAGGCATCTCTCTAATTGGGTGTTTTGGCGGCCCACACGCCGAATTTCCTGCTTGCGCGGCTTCACAACTTGGTAGTATCTATTCACCGCCTTTAGCCAATCATAGCCACAGCCCAGGCATAGCGACAGTTTGTTTGTCACCCCCTTCCCACAACTACTGCAAAGCTTTGTACATGACCCCTTTCGTAGCTGTGCCGTGTGAACCTTAACAGTAGTTCTCCCACACAGCTACGCTTACAGAAATCCAAATCAAATCAAATCAAATCAACTTTATTAGGGTCACAAATTGGGCGCGCAGGCCCGTCTTACATTCGGCCCTTCCAATCACTCGTCTTTCGTTCATCAAGAGCATTATACATTTACATAGGAAGAAAAATAAACATTGTGAAAGGAATGTTGTAAACATAAACAAGGCTAAACATGGAGAAAAATATGTACATAAAAAGTATGTGACGTAAAAGTAGTGATGCCAGCGCGCGCCACACACACACACACACACACACACACACACACACACACACACACACACACACACACACACACCACACACTCTCTCTCTCTCTCTCATTCACTCTCACTCTCACTCATTCCCTCCCACTCATTCACTCACACACACACACTCTCACTCATTCACTCTCCCGCTCACTCATTCACTCTCCCGCTCACTCATTCACTCTCACGCTCCCGCATTCACTCTCACGCGCATTCATTCTGTCTCTCCCGCGCATTCATTCTGTCTCTCCCGCTCGCTCATTCACTCTCCCGTTCGCTCATTCACTCACACGCTCACTCATTCACTCACACGCTCACTCATTCACTCTCCCGCTCACTCATTCACTCTCACTCATTCGCACTCCCGCTCACTAATTCACTCTCCCGCTCACTCATTCGCTCTCACGCTCACTCATTCACTCTCCCGCTCACTCATTCACTCTCACTTATTCACTCTCACTCATTCACTCTCATGCTCACTCATTCACTCTCATGCTCACTCATTCACTCTGCCGCTCACTCATTCACTCTCACGCTCACTGATTCACTCTCACGCTCAATCATTCACTCTCCCGCTCACTCATTCACTCTCACGCTCACTCATTCACTCTCACTCATTCCTTCTCACGCTCACTCATTCACTCTCACGCTCACTCATTCACTCTCCCGCTCAATCATTCACTCTCCTGCTCACTCATTCACTCTCACGCTCACTCATTCACTCTCACGCTCACTCATTCACTTTCACTCATTCACTCTCCCGCTCACTCATTCACTCTCCCGCTCACTCATTCACTCTCCCGCTCACTCATTCACTCTCCCGCTCACTCATTCACTCTCACGCTCACTCATTCACTCTCACTCATTCACACACACACACACACTCACTCATTCACTCTCCCGCTCACTCATTCGCTCTCACGCTCACTCATTCACTCTCCCGCTCACTCATTCACCCTCACTCATTCACTCTCACTCATTCACTCTCTCGCTCACTCATTCACTCTCACTCATTCAATCTCCCGCTCACTCATTCACTCTCACGCTCAATCATTCACTCTCCCGCTCACTCATTCACTCTCACGCTCACTCATTCACTCTCACGCTCACTCATTCACTCTCACTCATTCACTCTCACGCTCACTCATTCACTCTCACGCTCACTCATTCACTCTCACGCTCACTCATTCTGTCTCTCATTCACACTCACTCACTCTCTGACTCAAAGTACAGTAATGAACATAAGTTTAGATTATACATGATAAAATCAAATGGTATTTAACTGATAATATGACAGATGAGAATACACAAACATATGGATTCGCGTGTTACATAACATATAATTGGGCGCGCAGGCCCGTCTTACATTCGGCCCTTCCAATCACTCGTCTTTCGTTCATCAAGAGCATTATACATTTACATAGGAAGAAAAATAAACATTGTGAAATGAATGTTGTAAACATAAACAAGGCTAAACATGGAGAAAAATATGTACATAAAAAGTATGTGACGTAAAAGTAGTGATGCCAGCGCGCGCCACACACACACACACACACACACACACACACACACCACACCACACACTCTCTCTCTCTCTCTCATTCACTCTCACTCTCACTCATTCCCTCCCACTCATTCACTCACACACACACACTCTCACTCATTCACTCTCCCGCTCACTCATTCACTCTCCCGCTCACTCATTCACTCTCACGCTCCCGCATTCACTCTCACGCGCATTCATTCTGTCTCTCCCGCGCATTCATTCTGTCTCTCCCGCTCGCTCATTCACTCTCCCGTTCGCTCATTCACTCACACGCTCACTCATTCACTCACACGCTCACTCATTCACTCTCCCGCTCACTCATTCACTCTCACTCATTCACACTCCCGCTCACTAATTCACTCTCCCGCTCACTCATTCACTCTCACGCTCACTCATTCACTCTCCCGCTCACTCATTCACTCTCACTTATTCACTCTCACTCATTCACTCTCATGCTCACTCATTCACTCTCATGCTCACTCATTCACTCTGCCGCTCACTCATTCACTCTCACGCTCACTGATTCACTCTCACGCTCAATCATTCACTCTCCCGCTCACTCATTCACTCTCACGCTCACTCATTCACTCTCACTCATTCCTTCTCACGCTCACTCATTCACTCTCACGCTCACTCATTCACTCTCCCGCTCAATCATTCACTCTCCTGCTCACTCATTCACTCTCACGCTCACTCATTCACTCTCACGCTCACTCATTCACTCTCACTCATTCACTCTCCCGCTCACTCATTCACTCTCCCGCTCACTCATTCACTCTCCCGCTCACTCATTCACTCTCCCGCTCACTCATTCACTCTCACGCTCACTCATTCACTCTCACTCATTCACACACACACACACTCACTCATTCACTCTCCTGCTCACTCATTCGCTCTCACGCTCACTCATTCACTCTCCCGCTCACTCATTCACCCTCACTCATTCACTCTCACTCATTCACTCTCTCGCTCACTCATTCACTCTCACTCATTCAATCTCCCGCTCACTCATTCACTCTCACGCTCAATCATTCACTCTCCCGCTCACTCATTCACTCTCACGCTCACTCATTCACTCTCACGCTCACTCATTCACTCTCACTCATTCACTCTCACGCTCACTCATTCACTCTCACGCTCACTCATTCACTCTCACGCTCACTCATTCTGTCTCTCATTCACACTCACTCACTCTCTGACTCAAAGTACAGTAATGAACATAAGTTTAGATTATACATGATAAAATCAAATGGTATTTAACTGATAATATGACAGATGAGAATACACAAACATATGGATTCGCGTGTTACATAACATGCGTGTTACATGACATGCATCTGTTCAGCTATCACACTTCAGAGATCTATGGAGTATAGCCGCAGCCACTTAACTTATTATTTGCAATACGCGTCTTGGTTTACCCAATGGCGATATGTCTCTAATTTGCTGGAGTCTACTGGCTTGCGTCTGCAGGGGGGGGGGGGGGGGGGGGGGGGGGGGGGGGGGGGGGGGGGGGGGGGGGGGGGGGGGTATGGTGTCCGCCTCAAGTGCTAGAGACCCCGGTGAGGACCGGGATTTTTTCAAGTAGACTTCTAGTAATAAAATTCCCCCTGGTCTCTGGGTAGTGAGATTGAATACCCGTGTGTATTGTTGCGCATGTAAATAATCATTTGGCAGTTTGAAATTGAAAAAGAGTAGCCTAACGGCGCTTCCCAGGCAAAATTTGGAGTTCGTGCACTGAGCTGAGTTTCTTCGGACTCAGGCTTGAGTTAGGAGAAGTACGGAGCACTTATGGGTTACACCCGTGTGCCGTGATGTTATCCGTCGACTAAACTAAACTAAACTAAGCTAAACTTGAATCTCTGTAGGAGACCCATGTGACATGCTCAGTCTCTCGCAGGCAACTTAGCCCGTCGCTGCTACCCCGGGACTACTTGTGCTGGGGTGCCTTGGTACCCCCTGGCCTGGGTCCCCAGGACTACTTGTGCTGGGGCGCCTTGGTACCCGCTGGCCTGGGTCCCTGGGACTACTTGTGCTGGGGCGCCTTGGTACCCCCTGGCCTGGGTCCCCGGGGCTATGTGTGCTGGGGTGCCTTGGTACCCCCTGGCCTGGGTCCCCAGGACTACTTGTGCTGGGGCGCCTTGGTACCCCCTGGCCTTGGTCCCCGGGACTACTTGTGCTGGGGCGCCTTGGTACCCCCTGGCCTGGGTCCCCGGGACTATGTGTGCTGGGGGGCGTGTTTGGGTGCTACATCACTACCATAGGCAACGTCATTTATGGTACCCCCTGGCCTGGGTCCAGAACTTCCCTTTCACACCTACTTGAAGAGATCAGCATCGACATGAAGGAGTGCTACCCTGCCAGCTTCCAGGGAAAGGATGAGGCCAAGCCATATGTCGAGCGGTAGGGCACCCAACAGCATAGCATAAATGGCCCTCTTCCCAAAGACAAAGGCACCGGCTTCGCCGAGGTCGTGCTATGGGAGTTTGTAGAAATTGCCCACCCTGTCATCCTGAAACAAGCAGACTACTACGAGGAGGTTGAGATAGATTACAGGGGCAAAAGACGATGCCTTCAAAGCCCTTAAAAAAAGAGCATTCATCTCCAGCCTGACCGCATGCAGTACGAGGAGCTGCGAAAGGCCTTAGGTCATAAAATTGTAAGGTGGGACCGATTTATAGAGTGGTGGAGGCCCAGTAACCTTATATTCACCAGTCGTCAGAATGTCCGTGATAAGGTGCAGGAGGTGTTGCTTCAGAGACATAAGGATAACTGCCAGGGCATCTCAGTGCCACTACTATATCAAAGACAGCCGGAAGCAGAGTATTGAGGTCCAAATTCCCGGCACAGATGTGAAAGAAGTGCTCATCCTCAATGATGTTGTAGAGGTTACACTCCAGGCCGCTGAGGCAGCTATCAAGACTAGCGACTGGCGCCTCAGCTGCACCCTCACAGTGCACTAGTCTCAGGAGCTCATCATTCATGATCCTCAAAAAGTATGGATTATAGACAATCGTCTGACTTGGACCAACCTAGTCTACCTAGCCGAGTCCCGCGTGGAGTATATGCACCAGCTCATGACAGTTTGTCCACCTGCCATGATTGAGGACACAGCCGCTTCCATGCCAGCCACACAATACGTTCCTGTATGTGCAACGATCCAAAGGAAGCTTGTTGCCTATAAACATCAGGACCGGGTCAGAGGACTTGTAGTAGACTTTGACCTAAAGGTAGACTACATCCTGCAGCTGATGGAAAACAAAGAGAACCACAGTGCGGCATGTAACACAGAGCTGCTATGGTTCTACCAACCAGCGGATCTACAGAAATTCAGCGTTGACCGGCTGGACAACAGTATGGAACATAGCAGTGATTTCCTGTCTTGAGTGCAACCGAAAAAGAGGCGCCCCTGCTCTTGCGCAACAATTATGAGGGAGAATCCTGGCCGGGCACAGCCATTTTTTCTGCATCGCGAAATGGTCAACGACTACTTCATCGAGTGGTGAGGATCCGGTCATGGGGCAGCTGGGTGTCAGGAGGCATGATGAGCAGATCCTCACGCCCATGAGGAGGCCCATCCACGAGGAAGTAGGGGCCGGCCGCTGCTGCTCTTATTATTTCTGCTGCCTGTATCACAATAAAGAGCGCCTTATCTCCAATTAACGAGTGAGATGCAGCGCCCCGGGCTAACAGATCTCCAACAAGCAGCACAACGGGCTGTCGTCAGAGGCCTTTCCAAGTTGGAATCATTGTTCAACTGGCTCAATTCCTGCTGAATTGGGAAAAGCGTTCCACAGCGGCAACACCCCAATCCAAGTCATACTTGCATGCCAGTCAACGCCACGTAATTCTTCTGCCAAAACTTGTTTGCTTTCTGTGAAAACTGTCACCATTGACTGAATTGGTCCCCGACAAATTTTTCAGCGAGTGAACAGACACAGCTAAACAGAATTAACTACGGCACAAAACAGAGAGCATTATTAATTGCTGTGCTGCACTTGAGACGATGGTGTGAAGTGATCATCTCATCTCATCTCATGTTCCTCTTGTACCTTGCGGTGAAGTATAAACAGCGGGAGAGTGCCCGCTTATGGGCTTCATGTATCGATATTCCCATGGACTCTGTTATTCCCTGCGTCCATCGTTTACGTGGTCGGCCTCTTCCTCTGCTTCTCTCTGGTCTGTACATCATTGCTTGTTGTGGTATACTGTTAGTTGGTAACCTACTTGCATGGCCAAACCATTTGATTTGCTGCCTTCTAATAAAATCTAGCTGCAGCTATAACCCCCACTTTTAGTCCTGATTTCTTCATTTCTGATCTTATCTCTTCTTGATACATTGAGTACTTCTTCTCAGGAATCTCATTTCTGTTATTGTGATTTTTCTTTTCTCTTTTTCTGTCATTGTCCAGGTTTGGCATTGGTAACATAGAGTTGGTAGGAAGATTGTGTTGTAAAGTGCTTTCTTAGTAGTTATTGATACATGTTTGTTCTTTAGTATTGGTGCCTATTGTCCAATGAGTTGGTTTGCCTTATTGCATCTATTTTCGATCTCATCTTCTGATTTGCCATTTGATGATATTATACTTCTAGGTACTTGAAACTCTTTACTTGTTTCAAGGGATGTTCGTTTAGGTGAATCGTTGTTGCTTTTATCTTCTTTAGCTTACAGTCAATACCTCTGTTTTACTTGTGCTAATTTTCATGTTATGTTCCCTACACATTTCCTTTAGACTATTCATGTGGTCTTGTAATTCAGCTTCTGATTTTGCTATTAGTGCTTGGTCGTCCGCAAACAGGAGTTCTCTAATGGTTAGATTTGCAGATGGTTCTTCTTCTAGTGTTCTCGTCATGCGGTGTTCTTGCGGTCTCTGTTTGGCTGGTTTCTTTACATATGTTGTCTATATATGTTATAAACAAGAGAGGGGACAGGACACAACCTTGTCGTACTCCAGATCTTATGGTGAAGGGTTCTGAGTGTCCTCCAGTTGCTCTCACTATGCATTCACTGTTGTATAAGCTTCTACATAGGTTTGTTAGATGTGTACTCACTCCATATTGTTTAAGGATTTCCCACATCTTGTTTCTATCTACTCTATCAAATGCCTTTTCTTGGTCGACAAAGGCTAAGTAGAGTGTTTCATTGAATTCGATTGACTTTTCTATAAGTTGTCTAAGAGCAAAAAGTGGCATCTGTGCATCCTTTGTTTTTCCTAAATCCAAGTTGTGTTTCGCTTAGCTGGGGTTCTATAATAGTTCGTAATTCTTTTTCAAGAATTTTGCAAAATATTTTCCCAGTATGATTCAACAATGAAATGCCTCTGTATTGTGTGCAATCTCTTTTGCTGCCTTTGTTTTTCCAAATTCGGATAATTATGGCGTTTCCCCAGTCTCGTAGTGTCTGTTGTTCTACCCAAACATGATTGAATAGTCTATGTAGCCATGCTGATCCTATTTCACTTGCTGCTTTAATTAGTTCATTTGGTATTTCATTTGCCCTGGTGATTTGTTCAATGGGGCTAATCTGATGGCTTCTATAATTTCTTTTTCAGTATGTCTGGTTCTAGTTCTTCAGTGGCATCTGTGTTGGTTTTTTGAATTCCTGTGACATCTGATGGGATGTTGAGAAGTTGTTCGAAGTACTGTTTCCATCTTATTAGGATTTGTTTTGGTTCACTTAATAGTTCTTCATTTTCGCTGTTAAATATTTCAGTTGGGTCAAAGGGTTCTCCTCTGGTTCTCATTGCACTTATCTTTTTATAGAAGTTTCTAGTTGCCTCCTTGTAGTTTTTATTTAGAGTTTCTCCATACTCCTCCCAGTCTTTTTGTTTTTATCTCTTTACTATTCTATTCACATGTCTTCTCGCTATTCTATATTCTATGTAATCGCATTCCTGATTGCTTTTCAACCACTTTTTATATTTTTCCTTTTTATCTTACTTCTGCGTTCCACCAACTTGTTATTTTCTTTATCCGTGTTTTGCATTTTTTCGTAGTTCCACATGTTATCTTTGCAGTATTTAAAATGCTGGATTTGAACATCTCCTATTCTTCTTCCAGTGTCTTTCTTTCTATAGGTAATTTTACAAAGATTTCAGTTAGCTCTTTTTCGTAATTTTACCTCACTGCCTCGTCTTTGAGATGTTTTAAATTTACTGATTCGCATGGCATGTATTTTCCTGGTCTTTGCTTCCTTCTGCTGATGGTTCTTGTTGTGGCAATGACTGCTTTATGGTCTGTGTTTATACCTAAGTTGGGCACTGCCCTTGCATCTAATATATTTCTCTTTCTGTTATTGTTTGTTAATATAAAATCAATTTGGCTTTTAGTATCTAGATCGTTCCATTTATACCAGGTGTTTATTTCTGAGTCTTTGTGTATATAGAATGTATTTGTTATATAGAGGTCGTGTTGGCTGCATAGCTCTATCAGTCTACTTCTGTTATCATTTCTTTCATTATGTTGTTCTCCAAATGCTCCAAGATGTTTTTCTATGCCAGCTCTGTTGTGTCCTAGTCTTGCATTGGAGTCTTCCATAATTATGATTTTGTCCTGCTTATCTATTTTATTTAGCACGTCATGTATGTCTTCGTAGAAGTCCTCGCATTCTTGCTCATTATTGTTTGTGTTCCATCCATCATGTGCCATGCCGGTAAGCGTGCGCGGTCATGTTCTGCCATCTCACTCGATCACCAGAGTCGTGGATCAGCTCTGTGTTCCTGTCTCGACCATGCCACGTGGCCAAGCCATCCAGGTATTTGCTTCTAGGTCTTCCCCTTGGTCTCCTCCCTTCGATCTTGCCAGTTGTCACCAAGTTCTCCAATTCATTTCTTCTCATAACATGCCCAAAGAATTTTGACTGTCTACGTCTAATGACTCTAATCAGTTTACGATCTTCATTTGTTTCTTGAAGGACTTGTTTGTTGGTTTTTCTATTTGCCCATGGTATTCTTTGCATTTTCCTCAGAAACCACATTTCGACAGCCATTAGCTGTTTTTCAGCTTGACTGCTTATTGTCCACGCTTCACATCCATACAAAAGTATAGGTTCTATGTAGCATCTCAACACTCTTTTTCTCGTTTCAATTGATATCTTTTTGTTGGTCAGTATGTTTTTCATCTTGCTAAAGGACTACCTTCGCAATGGCAATTCTTGTTCTAATCTCTTCAAGCATCTCCCATCAGATGTTATGACTGTGCCGAGATAACAGTATCGATTCACTTGTTTAAGAATATGTCCATCTACTCGTATATCACATTGTGATATTTCCTTCTTCCTAGTGACGACCATAATCTGTGTCTTTTTACAATTTAATTCTAACCCTAGTTGTTCACTGTGTGCAACAACCGCATCTACTAAATTTTGCAGGTCTTGTTCATTGTCTGCAATCAAGACTGTATCATCTGCATATCTAATGTTATTGATGTATCGTCCCCCAATGTTGATTCCTTCCATATCTTCTATATTTCTAAATATATATTCACTGTACAGGGAAAAAAGTTCTGGAGACATTACACATCCCTGTCTCACACCTCTTTTAATATGCTGATATTGACCTACATCGTTATCAATTCGTATGGCAGCTTGTTGTTTCTAATATATGTTTTTTACAAGTCTAAGGTCCTTTCCATCAATTTGTAGATATAACAGAACTCCATCTCTGTTATAGTTAGTTAAGGGGAAATAGAGAAAGGTTAGGAAATGTCGCACCCGTGAGCACTATTGAAAGCACGATCGCTAGGGAAGCTCACGGGTGACGTAAAAAGACTAAACAGTTCCAGCTTAGTTTGTGGTCAGGCCGGTTGTGTTTTGAAGATGCTATATCTACTTTATAATTACAGCCAATAAAAGCCAATTTATATTATTCAAGGCTTCAATGTCATCTGTTGATAATTACCCGTTCACTCTGTTACATGAGTGAAATTGGTGCCGTGAGTGTGGTGTAAGTGAGTGTGGTTTTTGTGAGGAAGAGTTCTACTTCTTTGAATCTCCGGTGCGCACCGATTCTTTGTCTTCCTATCGTGTGCAAGTGATTTCAGGTTGGTTGAAAGTAGAGAAGTAGTAGTGTGGAGGTAATACGGTTAGTGATGACAATAGAGAGTTGAGGTAGTATCAGAAGAGTACAGCGTTTTGAATTTTTAGGGTTAAGCGGAATGCTTATGAAGAGAAGAAGAAGTATTTCAAAAAGGTACCCATATGTGTTATGATGTATTGTATAAAGCTGAGATTTAATTATTATTGAGGTATAATAGATACCTATACAAGAAGGTGTAAATAATATATGATATGTTATGTTTTTTTTTTGAAGGGCCAGAAACGAAGAAGAAATATGACTTCATAGTGGTTTGCTATGTGGCACGGGGATGAGGTACAATTAGAAGGAAATATTTACTTAAGAAAGAGTTAGTTTAAGGCTTAGAGAATTATGTGGGGGTAAGGAAGAGAAGGTGTAGGATAAAGGGGTTAGGAGTTAAGACTTTTGAAGAAGAAAAGTCTTTTTAAAGAAGGGGAAGAGTATAACAGAACTCCATCTCTGTTATAGTTAGTTAGGGGGAAATAGAGAAAGGTTAGGAAATGTCGCACCCGTGAGCACTATTGAAAGCACGATCGCTAGGGAAGCTCACGGGTGACGTAAAAAGAATAAACAGTTCCAGCTTAGTTTGTGGTCAGGCCGGTTGTGTTTTGAAGATGCTATATCTACTTTATAATTACAGCCAATAAAAGCCAATTTATATTATTCAAGGCTTCGATGTCATCTGTTGATAATTACCCGTTCACTCTGTTACATAGATCTTCAAGCATCCTTATCATGTCAACATGTCTCACTTTATTGAAAGCCTTTGTGTAGTCAATAAAGCAAAGATATAGATCCTGGTTTACTTCTATAGAATGCTCAATTACTTTTCTCAGTATATACACAGCATTACTGTACCTTTGCCTTCTACAAACCCACATTGTTCTTCTATTATTTCGGGTTGTATTTTCTTCCTAACTCTTTGCATGATAATTCTCAGCAGAATCTTGTGATGTGGCTCATTATACTAATTGTTCTATGTTGATCGCATTCCATGGCTCCTGATTTCTTCGGGATTGCAATAAATATAGAATTACATAATTCAGGAGGTATATCCCCAGTATCGTATATTGCGTTCAGCAGCCTGGCGATTTGGTCAATTCCATATTCTTCTAAGGCATTGATCATTTCTACTGTGATGTTATCTTTACCCAGGGTCTTGCCAGTTTTCATATGGTTAAGAGCATTCTGAACCTCTATCAAAATTGATGGTCCTTCATTATTATTCCGATGATCATATTGTTCTTCTCTTGTATCATCATAAAGGTCTTTCACATAATCTGACCACGCATGTAAAATCTGATCTTTTTCTATTATGATTTTGCCATCTTTGGTTTTTAGGCAACCCGTTGATGTGTGTGTTCTTTTGTTAGTGATGTCATTAATTCTTTTGTGCATTAATTTGGTATCCCGGGTATTGTGTTGGTGTTCAATTTCCTTGCAATTTTCCTCTAGCCATGTTTCTTTTGCCTCTTTGCATAGCTTCCTAATTTTCCTATGAATCTCTTCATATTTGTCCTTGTTATTTTTGTTATTTCTTCTTACTTCCATGAGTTTTAAGATGTCTTCCGTCATCCATTTCTTGCGTCTTATTATCTTTACTTTAGGAATGGTTGTTTCTGCAGCTTGGTTGACTGATTTCTTTAACATTTCCCATTGGTCATTGACATCTTGAAATAATATTTCCATATCGGACAATGTATCAAATCTGTTTTTTACCTCTACGTTGAATTTATCTTTTATTTCCTCACTCTTCAGTGCTTGCAGATCATTGTGTGTTTCTTGGTGAATATTTGACTTTCTTTAATTTTATATGTAAATTGCTTAAGATTAATTGTAAATTGTTAATTAATTAATTGTTTGTATTACAGTGGTGCATAAATTTTGTACATATGTTGTAATTGTTTGTTCTTTTATTCTGTTATGATTCTTTCTGATATATATTTTATTTCTAGTATTCCTCTTGCTAGCCATGGTTCAATGACTATTCCCACACCTTGTCTTGCCCTTTCTTGCTGTTCCACTCCAGAGTAGACAAATGTGTAACATTCTTGCATTCTTCCCCCTTTATTCTGGTGTCCGCTATTCCCATCAGTCTAATTTTCCTCTCTTTCATTGTTTCTATAAGTTCTTCTTCTTTACTATTAAAACCACAGACTTTCATTGTGCCTAATTTTTGAATCGCTGATCTATCTCGTAGTCTATTAACATTGCCAGGTCTATAACCATTAGGGTCAGTCCGTTTATACTTCTTAGTTTTTCTACGAGCAGTATGAAGATTCCTTGCCGGCTTGCTAGTCCAGTCGCAGGTTTAGGACAAAAATCTGACCATAGGGAGCCCAGGTGAGCCATATCCCCATTAGCCCATGACCTCGCGGTCATGGTTTCCCAGTCTGCACCACGTGGAGGTGGGGTTGACTTGTGTAGTCTGCGGGTCATCGGCAGGCTACTAATTTTCACTTTTCACCCCTCCTGGGAGAGGCTAGCTGATCCTAACCCTCCTGGCTGCAGGGCCAGGTGCAGTCCTCACCTTGCAGACCGGTGAAGTGATTACCTCCGCATTTCTACAGTGCGTGTGTTGTGTTGTGTTACTGAAATTAAATGGACAGATGGTAAAACGGGCCGTTGAGTCTTTGTGACTGTTCTTACTCAAATCTCTACTTCCAGCTCTCTCCTCGTGGCTTTCTCAACTCTCTCCTTTCAGCCCTATCCCGTCTCCCAGCTCTCTCCTCATAGATTTCTCAGCTCTCTCCTCGCAGCTTTCTCAACCCCCCTCTCCTCAAAGCTTTCTCAGCTCTCTCCCCACAGCTTTCTCAGCATTCCCACCTCTCAGCTCTTACCTCCCCCTCATAGCTCTCCCCTCTCTCTCCTCTCAGCTCTCTCCTCACTATGGCATAAGATAGTGCATGTTATATTTGCTTTTCTTATTTGTTTCCTCAGTCAAACGGTATGAAGGTTCCACTTGAACTTCATCTTCTCCATAGTGTCCAGCATGTGGCCGGAGTGATCAAACTGATAGAATCATTTGAACTCAAGAGCAGCTTTTTCATCATCACAGAGAAACCAGACAATAACATGGACCTGTATACCTACATAAGCAAATTTGGACCATTAAGTGAAGACAAGGCCAGGTTGTTCTTTGAGCAGGTCGTCCTAATAATACAGAAAATCGAGAACTATGGTGTGCTGCATAGAGACATTAAAGACGAGAATCTGTTAGTGAATATCCAGACAGACCAACTGAAACTAATAGACTTTGGGTGTGCAGCTTTTCTTAGAGAGGGATACTATGATGAATTTGATGGTGAGTACTATTACAGTCAGTAGTTCTTCTTGTTTGTGTTATTTGTACATTTCTGTTTGATACCTTCAAACCATGTCAATTCCATTGGCTGCATTCTTTGACAGTTGGAACAGCAAACAATAGGGTAGACAGTTGTTGATGTTGTCAAAGATCTTCTTCTTCTTCTTCTTCTTCTTCTTCTTCTTCTTCTTCTTCTTCTTCTTCTTCTTCTTCTTCTTCTTCTTCTTCTTCTTCTTCTTCTTCTTCCTCCTGCTCCTCCTCTTCCTCCTCCTCCTCGTCCTCCTCCTCCTTCTTCTCCTCCTCCTCCTGCTCCTCCTCCTCCTCCTCCTCCTGCTTCTGCTCCTCCTCCTCCTCCTGCTCCTCCTCCTCCTCTGTGTTCCACTGTGTTCTATCTTCATGCACCAACATTATTTGTGCTGGATACAGTCAGCGGTACATTGCAGATCCAGCCAGCAGTATGTTGCAGATCCAGCTTTATACCACCAGAGTTCAGTTTTCAGCATGGCCTCTTGCAGCCAGTATTTAATCATTACTGTAGCCGCAGATTAGGCATAAAACAGTGTCTACTTCTGCACAAGCAGAGACTGGTCAATAAGTGTGCTGGTAGCAGGTTTCTGGATCTTATTTCAGTGCACCTGTTTGCTAATGTTGAAGTCAATACTGAATGATGAGATGAGTGCTCTTGTACAGTCCTGTTCCTTCGGTGAGGCACTGTCATCTTATAGAGACGGCCGGTTCAAATCCCAGCTGTCAGTGTATATGAAGCCCAAGTTGGATGTTTACTTCTGAATTTGCTTGCATAAGCAAGGATAGATAACTCAGTGAGGCAGTCACCATAATCTTATAGAAACCAAATAATAATTGTGGTTGCTAATGTGACTAACTAAAAACATGGCTAGGGTAGGCCAAAAAGACCAGGAGCAATTGAATGTGAAGATTTTTGTACAATTAACCTCATAAACCATATCACTAAGCTTCTACTCAGAATCATCGTGAGAAGAACCAAGAAGACAATAAATATGGAAATTAGTGAAGAACAGTATGGATTTGTGGGATGAAAGGGCACAAACAATGCAATTTATACATTACGGACACTAATAGAAAGGTCAATAGAGAAACAGAAAGACATATATTTGTGCTTCATAGATTATACTAAGGCTTTTGATAAAGTAAAACATGATGAACTGATTGAAATTTTGGAAGATGGGAAGAACATTGATGGGAAAGATTTAAGAATAATTAAGAATATTTACTGGAACCAAGTAGCAGCAATTAAAATGGGAAATAAAGAGAGTAGTTATGAACAGATAAAGCTAGGAGTACGACAGGGATGTGTTTTGTCACCAGATCTCTTCTCTCTATATAGTGAAGTAATAATGAGAGAGATCAAAGAGATGTCAGGTCAGGAATACTAGTTGGAGGTTATAATATAAATAATACACCCTATGCACATGACACAGTATTGATGGCGGATAAATCAACAGACCTACAACAATTGTTGGACACTGTAGTAACAAACAGTGCAAGGAAAGGACTCTCCTTGAATATCAAGAAAACAGTAACAATGGTGATATCAAAGAAAATGGTGACACCAAAATGTGACAGAAATAGAAGGAAAAATTCTTAACCAAGAGGATAATTTTAGATATCTAGGACATTTATAACATCAGATGGAAGATGTACAACAGAGATTAAGAGCAGAATAGGGCACGCATAAGCCACATTTCAGAAAATTAACAGTATCTTATGCAATAAGTCACTATCACTGAATGTAAGAGAGTTCTTAAATGATATGTAGAACCAGATTTTCTGTATGGCAGTGAATCTTGGAATGTAAATGAACAAAGTAAGAAGAAATTAGAATCCACAGAGATGTGGTTCCTGAGCGAATGTTGTAAATTCCTTGGACTGCCAGAGTAACTAACAACGACTGCCTGAAACAGGCTAATAAAACTAAATAAAATGTTTTGCATATCCTTTACAGGACATCGCTGTCAACATCAGCATCTTTCAGCTGTTTGTTGATTTCTTGGCAAGATTACTCCCAGTAGTTTGCCATTGCTTTCTGAGCGGCCGGCTCACATACCCCGTAAGTTACTGACGCAATTCGAACCACTGATGATTCTCACCGTTGTCACGTGTACTAATGAAACTAGAACACTACATACAACAATAAGAAAGAGACAAACATCTTTCTTTGGTCACGTAATAAGAAGAGAGGCATTGGAGAACATCGCGACAACTGGAAAGATCGAGGGCAAGAGAGGCAGACCAAGAGAAATTATGCTGGATGGATTGGGACGGTGGCATGGAGGATTATCAGCAGCAGAGTTGATCCAGAAAACTAAAGACCTAGATCTGTGGAGAGCAATGAATGCCTACGCCAGCTGGCAGGGCACTTGATGGTGATGGTAGGCCAGAAAACGACACTGCAAATCTTCTTCTCCGTTTGACATGATTCCATCCAAGGTCACGGGCTGCATCTATACGGGGTGCATGTGTCAGGTTTACTTTCTTTTGACACGAATCCCTCCAAGGTCATGGGCTGCATCTACTTGGGGTTGGACTACACTTCCTAACCTCCCCTCCCCCCAACAACTGCAAATAAAAACAAATGACACAGTCATACCTCTGCACTTTATCAGCGGTGGTGACATAATTTAGTGACTCCTAGCTTCAGCACCATCTGAACAAATGTGCAGCCAGGACTAGAAAGTGTCCTAGTTTAAGTTGATGGCATATTTTAATTTCCACAAGATGTTTAGAGACACATGACCGCCCAATGTATCAGTGTGAACCAATGCTGGAACTAGGCCTTTTTGACTATGTTTGGCAGACTTCTTGTTTGCACAAGCAAAATCTCCTCATTTGTTCTCTCTCTCTCTCTCTCTCATCTCTCTCTCTCTCTCTCTCTCTCTCTCTCTCTCATATCTCTCTCTCTCTCTCTCTCTCTCTCTCTCTCTCTCTCTCTCTCTCTCTCTCTCTCTCTCTCTCTCTCTCTCTCTCTCTCTCTCTCTCTCTCTGTGTGTGTGTGTGTGTGGGATATCGAATGGCTTCAGACCTCTATGGGCTTTGTTTTTTGCTTCTGGGAAACATAATTTGTTTATGCACAGATTACAGCGTATCTCCTTCAATATGTGTATAGTTAATACAAAGAAATGGCTGAGTGGCTTTTATGTGCTTCCATAAGGTAGAACATGTTTGCAACTGTATGTGAAAAGCACAATGACAATTAAGATCTTTGACAGTCTATGAATGTTGATGGGTGTGGTATGTTTGGTGGGAAAACCAACTCCTCCCCCCCCCCCCCCTTCTCTCTCTCTCTCTCTCTCTCTCTCTCTCTCTCTCTCTCTCTCTCTCTCTCTCTCTCTCTCTCTCTCTCTCTCTCTCTCTCTCTCTCTCTCTCTCTCTCTCTCTCTCTCTCATCTCAGTATGTATTCAATACAGCAATATGCACAGACTTTGTGTTATGTAAATGTCATGATATAAAGCTGGCATCAGGCATATAAGCTTGTTGTAACCGTACTTTATTTGTAGCAGCTGACCTTGACCTATGTCTTTTGCACTTGTTCCTCTGCAGGAACACGTGTGTACAGCCCCCCAGAATGGATCAGCAACAACTTGTACAATGGCAGGCAGCTAACGGTCTGGTCGCTGGGAATTCTTCTTTTTGATATGGTCACTGGTGACGTTCCCTTCGACAAAGATGAGGAAATCAAGGCTGCTGAGCTTGATTACAAGGTGCCCCTGACTCAAGGTAAGTGTACTAGCTGACCTTTGTCAATCATCATCATCATTTAGGTGGCAGGGGACATAAATGACGACTGTAGCAGGTTTACACTAGTGAATTCTGCTGCAGGTGTCATTGTTTAACTTGCCTCCCGAGACAGTAGCCTGGGCGCATTTCCCAGCATCGGCAGGTATGCTGTCTGGTCGACCCAGAATTATAACAGTGAGTACCAGAAACATGTTCTGGACATCTGAAACCCACAGGTTCTTGTTTGGCCACACCTCTTTTAATTTGCTGTTTTCGCAGTCTGACCATGGTTGTAGATTGGCAGTCATCACTTGGTTCTCGCAAAAGTCTTACTTCTCATAGAGCATTCAGAATGTCAGCCTTGTCCTTGGCGCGTCCGCCCTCCACAGTAGCCTTACCTGCGAGCTTGTCAGCCCACTCATTTCCTTGTACTCTTGCATGCCCTGGCACGAAGATGAAACTAATCTTTGTCAGCCGAGGCCGCTCCAGAGACAGCAACCACTCTCTTCGGATCCACCCTGTCTCTATCCTCTTGAGCATCCTCATTGAGTCGCTAAGGAAACACGCTCTATTGAATGTCTGTGTCTCAAGCCATGTTATTGCTTTACTTACTGCCACGACTTCCATAGTCAGGCTACTTGTGGTCTCAACAAAAGCACCAGAGTTCTCCTTCACAATTCTCCCCCGGGCCCATGCCATAAAGGCCCATGAGCTTCAAACATGTCAGACGACCGATCCATCGGTGTAAATGACCGCATCACCGTCTAACGCAGTGATTCCCAAGCTTTTCAAGCAGAGGGCCATATCTGCTATTTTCGGTAGTTAAGCGGGCCACAACGTTATAAAATTATATAAGTCTTGCAATATCATTCTTACCTTTCTTAACTTTCGTCAACAAAATTCTAAAACTGTAATGGCAGTCAATGTCAGCACTACACTTTGTCATGTTTTGGTTTAAGATCAAAAGTTCATTTAACGTTAAATGTTTAATCAGTTTTGAAAATCGCTATTAATGTAATTAATTTACAATTGTAACTGTTCTTCATAACTTCAGTTCAGATGCCAGTTTATCAATGTATGGGCACAAATCTGTCGTGCCCAAAGTCATAAGCGCAGCTAGGTTACTGTCGGTGAGTCTGGAACGCTGCTGTTTTTTTTATAACAACCATTGCGGAAAATGACTGCTCACATCTGTAAGTCAAACCAAAACGACAAATGTATCTCTGGGCGAATGAACGCAAGTGTTCAAATTGTTCGACCGGCAATAGTCGCCAGAATGAAATCATATGATCAGCTGAAGGTGAAGCAGGCAGCTCCAGAAATTTACATCTCAGTGCAGAATTGCATTTCAAATCAATTACTTCGTGCTGAAGGTTTTGCTGTAATTGATGGAGCTTGGCTTCAGGAAATACGAACTGATTTATGAAGAGGGCAAAATTATCCTCCTGTATTGTGAACTCTTGAAATCTCGACTGAAAGATATCCAGAAGACTTTCAAGCTTTTACTTTGTACTGTACCAAGTCACATTTCTTTTCCACCACAAGAGTCTTCAGAGTTGGAAACGCCTCTAAAGTCACTTCAGTCAGCTGTCCGATAAACAATCGTAGGCTCATTTTAAATGAAGACATGTCATCGCACAAATTTGTGAATAGTTTGTTTTTTCCTGAATCCTTGCATTTAAAGAGTTTAAATGAGACGTGATGTCCACCAAATATGCCAGGTCATTAAGCCAGTCACTGTTCAGCAAACATTTCCGTTCTGTAGGCAATTCATTATTTCAGACATAAACAGATAGACACTATTTTTCAGTGCCCAGAAACGTGACAGAATCTGTCCCTTTAGATAGCCATCTGACATTACAGTGTAACTGTAGCTCACAGTATTTCTAGTTCAGGTCTGATAGAAACTGTCTGAACTCACGCCTGTGTTGAGTTGAGTTAAGAACCGACATCACTGCACTCAGGACATTCCCATACGTGCTCTGTCCCCTCGTTCAACAGCCAGCGAAAGAGTCATGCTGCTAATCGCTCCCACCGCTATCTGATTAAAAGTTCTCCTGGTCTTCCCTCTCAATTTGAGATTCTTCCAGAACCCCTGCCGATCCCCGCAATCTCATTCTTTCCACATATGGGTTCTAAATCTGTTCTTCCGCCTTCTCCACCTGAGTCCCACAAGCGCACGACCACCTCTCACTTGTCCATGGGCAATCTACCACCAAGAGGTGCATTCCCTGCTAACCTATCAGCCTGTTCATTTCTCCGCACCCCCGCATGGCCAGGGCAAAATATCCATACAATTCTCACAATCTGTGACCTCTGAAGCGACGATAGCCATTCCACACGAAACATTCCTTTCTCCACCTTACTCACGCCTGTTCAGCGGCTTACTTCGAATTTTGTTCACACATCTCAGAACAACATCGATGACATGTTTCAGATTTAATGTCTTTCCACACAGAGCTTCTTGGTGAATGATACAATGATATTTTAATATAGTGCGGCCAAGAAACTGTTCCAATAATGCTAGACATCCAGACTTTTACCCGTCAAAGCCGGAGCACCGTCGGTGCATACACTGTCCAATTTAGTCCATTCTTTGTTGTTTTCTCTACACACAACTTCAGAGTTCAAACAGATCAGTCCCTTTGGTAGTTGCATGCATTGATTCAAGTCCTAGAAGTTCTTCAGTGACTTCAAAATTATCGTTTATTGCACGAACAAAAACTGCGACCTGAGCTGTGTCAGAAATGTCAGTGGATTCATCCACTGATAATGAAACAAATTTACAATTTTTATATGTGCTGCTACTTGACGAACATCGTTGGCTAATTCTTCAACTCGCCTGGCCATAGTATTATTAGACAAAGGAATCTGATCAAATTTTGTTTCACACTTTTTATTGCCAAGCATTCTAGCAGCAATTTTAAGGGAAGGCTTGATTATTTCTTCTGCATCGGTGAACGACTTCTTTTTGCGAGCCAACAGAAGAGCGACTTCGTACGACGCAATAACAGCACTCTTACTCTGTTCGTTAGTCTTGGTGAAAAATGACTGCTGCCTGGTCAGAAAACTTTCATTTTTAGCTATGAAATCTTTTCTTAACTCCGAATTGATCGGATATTGAGCATTTATGTCTGAATGTGTGGTCGTGAAGTGTCGTTACAGATTAAATGTTTTTGTAACAAACACAAAATCCAGCAAATTAAGCAAACTGGTTTACCACTACTGCTAGGCATAAACATAAATTTCTCCGTCCAAATCGTCGTTGACTTCACGACAAGCACGTCTTCACATTTTTGCTTTTTACCATTGTTTGATTTTAGATTTTCCACATCATGTTATAGGCTTTTTAACGTAAATTTTTATTTGACAAAAAAAAAAAATGTAATCGTCCAAACACAATACTACCGACTCTGCTAAATGCATAATGCATAACATTGTAACTCATCTTTTTATGCTTCAAGAAGTTATCTACAGTCATGTAGGTGATTAAAAACAGTTTTCATTAAACATAATGGATGGTGTGTGGAAGGACATTCTTTTAAGTAACTTTTTTTGTTGTTGTATGAATTTAATGAGACGCTCCCCGCCAGGAGCTGGGCGAAGCCACGCCGGGTCAGATAGATAGACAGACCCACCTTTTCGCTGCAGTTATCTACAGGCATATGCGTTATAATCCTCCTCCTCCTCCCCCGCCTCTTCCTCCTCCTACCCTCTTCCCCTCCCCCTCCTCCCTCTCCCTCCTCTTCCTCCTCCATCCTCCTCCTCCCTCTTCCTCCTCCTCCTCCCTCTTCCTCCTCCTTCCTCCTCCTCCTCCTCCTCCCCCCTCTTCCTCCTCCTCCTACCTCCTCGCCCTCCTCCCTCCTCCTAATCACTCCTCTTCCTCCCTCCTCCTTCTCCCTCCTCCTCCCTTTCCCCCTCCTCCTCCCTCCTCTTCCCTCTCCTCCTCCCTCCTCCTCATTCCTCCTCCTCCCTTCTCCATCTCCCTCCTCCTCCTCCTCTCTCCTCCTCCCTCCTCCTCCCTCCTCCTCCCTTCTCCACCTCCCTTCTCCTCTCTCCTCCTCCTCCCTCTTCCTCCTCCTCCCTCCTCCCCCTCCTCCTCCCCCTCCTCCTCCCTCCACCTTCTCCCTCCTCCTTCTCCCTCTTCCTCCTCCATCCTCCTCCCTCCTCCCTCCTCCTCCTCTCTCCTCCTCCTCCCTCCTCCTCCTTCCTCCTCCTCCTCCCTCTTCCTCCCTCTTCCTCCTCCTCCCTCCTCCTCCTCTCTCCTCCTCTTCCCTCCTACTCCTCCCTCCTCCTCCTAATCCCTCCTCCTCCCTCCTATTCCTCCCTACTCCTCCTCCTCCTTCTCCCTCCTCTTCCCTCCTCCTCCTCTCTCCGCCTATCTCTTCCTCCCTCCTCCCTCCTCCTCCCTCCTCCACCTCCCTCTTCCTCCTCCCTCCTCCTACTCCTCCTTTTTCTTCTTCTGCTGCTGCTGCTGCCGCCGCTCCATTTACCCAAGTTAATTGTTGGGGGAAGATGTAAAGATCTTTCAAGTGCTCTTTCTAATACTTTTTGTAAGTTGGTCTTCGTTTATCTAAGGTTGTTCTAACTGCAACCAATAAATGATTAGACAGACAGGCAGACAGGCAGGCAGACAGAGAGGGAGGGACGGACAGACAGACAGACAGTCAGACAGACAGACAGACAGACAGACAGACAGACAGACATACATATAGTCGGGAACGGGAACGAGAACTTATATGACTACTTATATGAATTAAATGAGATGCTCCACACCAGGAGCTCCTCCTCCCTCCTCCTCCCCTCTACTCCTCTCTCCTCCTCCTCCTCCTGGGCGATGCCGGGCTGGGTCAGGCAGACAGACAGATAGACAGATAGTCGGGAACGGGAACGGGAGCTTATATGACTACTTATATGAATTAAATTAGATGCTCCACACCAGGAGCTGGGTGATGCCGGGCCGGGTCAGACAGACAGGCAGATAAACAGTCAGACAGACAGACAGACAGACAGACAGACATATAGTCGGGAACGGGAACGAGAACTTATATGACTACTTATATGAATTAAATGAGATGCTCCCCACCAGGAAATGGGCGAAGCCGGGCCGGGTCGGCTAGTTTTAAATAAAGACATGTCATCGCACAAATTTGTGAATAGTTTGTTTTTTCCCTGAATCCTTGCATTTAAAGAGTTTAAATGAGGCGTGATGTCCACCAAATATGCCAGATCATTAAGCCAGTCACTGTTCAGCAAACATTTCCATTCTGTAGGCAATTCATTTATTTCAGACATAAACATATAGACACTATTTTTCAGTGCCCAGAAACGTGACAGATCTGTCCCTTTATATAGCCATCTGACATTACAGTGTAACTGTAGCTCATCGTATTTCTAGTTCATGTCTGATAGAAACTCTCTGAACTCACGCCTGTGTTGGGTTGAGTTAAGAACCGACATCACTGCACTCAGGACATTCCCATACGTGCTCTGTCCCCTCGTTCAACAGCCAGCAAAGAGTCATGCTGCTAATCGCTCCCACCGCTATCTGATTAAAAGTTCTCCTGGTCTTCCCTCTCAATTTTGAGATTCTTCCAGAACCCCTGCCCATCCCTCGCAATCTCATTCTTTCCACATCTGGGTTCTCAATCTGTTCTTCCGCCTTCTCCACCTGGTCCCACAAGCGCACGACCACCTCTCATTTATCCATGGGCAATCTACCACCAAGAGGTGCATTCCCTGCTAGCCTATCAGCCTGTTCATTTCTCCGCACCCCCTCATGGCCAGGGCAAAATATCCATACAATTCTCACAAACTGTGACCTCTGAAGCGAGGATAGCCATTCCACACGAAACATTCCTTTCTCCACCTTACTCACGCCTGTTCGGCGGCTTACTTTGAATTTTGTTCACACATCTCAGAACAACATCGATGACATGTTTCAGATTTAATGTCTTTCCACACAGAGTTTCTTGGTGAATGATACAATGATATTTAATATAGTGCGGCCAAGAAACTGTTACAATAATGCTGGACATCCAGACTTTTGGCACGTCAAACCCGGAGCACTGTCGGTGTATACACTGTCCAATTTAGTCCATTCTATGTTGTTTTTCTCTACACACAACTTTTGAGTTTCAAACAGATCAGTCCCTTTGGTAGTTGCATGCATTGATTCAAGTCCTAGAAGTTTTTCAATGACTTCAAAATTATCGTTTATTGCACGAACAAAAACTGCGACCTGAGCTGTGACAGAAATGTGAGTGGATTTATCCATTGATAATGAAACAAATGTACAATTTTTATATGTGCTGCTACTTGACAAACATCGTTGGCTAATTCTTCAACTCGCCTGGCCATAGTATTATTAGACAAAGGAATCTGATCAAATTTTGTTTCACACTTTTTATTGCCAAGCATTCTAGTAGCAATTTTAAGGGAAGGCTTGATTATTTCTTCTGCAATCGGTGAACGGCTTCTTTTTGCGAGCCAACAGAAGAGCGACTTCGTACGACGCAACAACAGCACTCTTGCTCTGTTCGTTAGCTTTGGTGAAAAATGACTGCTGCCTGGTCAGAACACTTTCTTTTTTTAGCTATGAAATCTTTTCTTAACTCCGAATTGATCGGATATTGAGCATTTATGTCTGAATGTGTGGTCGTGAAGTGTCGTTCCAGATTAAATGTTTTTGTAACTAAACACAAAATCCGGAAATTAAGCAAACTGGTTTACCACAACTGCTAGGCATAAATATAAATTTCTCCGTCCAATTCGTCGTTGAATTCACAAGCAACGTCTTCACATTTTTCTTTTTACCATTGTTTGATTTTAGATTTTCCACACATATGTTTGTAGGCTTTAACAGTAATTTTTATTTGAAAAAAAATAAAATAATAATAATAATTTCAACACAATACTACCGACTCTGCTAAATAGTTGTAAAACAGACGACAACATGGCGGCTTGCACACTCTGACTGGTCGACAAGGCTGGGATATGGGAACTTCATAACATTTCGTTGAGAACTGAACAGGCGCATTCGATAATATCTGAGCATAACAACCACGAGCAGAGTAAATTATCGTAGCTGACGGGGCGCTCCGAGTGCATTTGTGAAATTATTAAAATATGTTATATTAAATAACGAGGCTTAGCGTGCCACTTTCTGACAGCTGGCCGTGGTTTGGGAACCTCTGGTCTAACGAATTCTCAAAAATCAACGCTTGTACTTCTGCCTCCACAGCAGCCAGATTTTTTTTTCTGCATTTTCTGTCTAGTTGGATGCAAACTGAAAAGGATGTGCAGAAATCTGTTGGCACTTGTACCCACTCCTCGCCAGGTTCTAAGTCCTCCAGTGAACACACCTGTTGAAGAATTTCTTCGGCTTGACCCATCCACGACCTTCCTCTTTTTAACCTGCTGCCCTTCACCTTCCTAATTTCACTGTGTAGTGGATGTTGTGTGTTTGCGTTAACTCTGAGATAGGCACGTGCTTTGCAAATTTGTAGTTGTCTTCAATGGTTGGAAAATCAAGAAGGCATCAAATCGCTCTGCATGCTGTATCTCTTGTACATCCATAGCCACATCTAAAAACTACTTTCCGTTGGAAGAGGGCTGCAACTAAGGAGCAATAGACTTATCTTGAGTTCAAGAAGCTGAAGCATTAAAAAATCCAATGGTACTCTGTTGTACATGGCCTTAAGATCAATCACTGCAGCAAACGTTTCAATGCGTGAGTGAAAACCTTCATAAACATCATGGGCAAAAACTGCTGCATTGGTCCAGGTTTCTCTTTTGGGACAGTACCCTCCCAGGGTATTGTCGGAAAATACCTTGGTTTTTGTATTCTGCATGGTTATTACTCGATATCCCTGAATTTGTGTGTGGTATTTCTTCCACACAGTCTGCTGAATCCTGTCTTCACATGCTGGGTAGGCATACCCTAATTCACCGATCAGTTTCACACCAAATCAGCTACCCACGCCTGGTTTAGCCAGCCTGTCACAGCTGTTGCCCGGGAGTGGCCGCTGCCGCATGCTGACAGCTACTAGGAGCCACAGTCATGAGCTGGATGTCAGGCTTGGACCAGTGGGGGATGGTCCCTTGAAAAGGGAGTGACAGCCATCCTTACCAAAGTTACTACCAATGCCTGACACCCCTTACCCCCCAGCTAACTAACTGTTCTGGACATCTCTGGGTAGGAAAAGTGATATGGAAGAGAATTTGTCAACCTAACTGATATGACACGATCTAGAATATGTGAAAGCATATGAGTTAACAGCGGTATCTGCTATGGGTCCACATTGCTTAAAGGTGCTAAAAGACCACCAATTTATACATTGGTATAGTGAGTACATGTAACTCATTCTGTAACAGTTCTGCAAATTTGCTACTCCTTAGATCAGTGGTTCTCAACCAGTGGGATATCCCCTCATTTCTATATCCCCTTTGATGAAGAACAATTTTCTGGCATTCGGGTGTTATGTATTAAGTGACAATTCTTTGATGTTTTACTACACTATAAAATTAATCTATACATGTAAAGGTTACGTACACATATGAAAGAAAATAAGGATTTTCAGTATTAAAGGCATGTTATTTTGAATGCACCTTTTGAGGCTGACAATTTTGGAAAGGGGGACATTTTTCTTCTTTTGTTCGCTGGAATAACATTCTGACATATGGTGAATAAAATTTGGTAGAACTGCGGTAAAGCTGTGAAAATGTAAACAATATAAAATGACACAAAGTAGTGCAACTTTACATAACAGAATTATGACACATACAGGATGTTGCGGCGATTAGCCTTCATCAGCAAACAAACACATACACAATACACAACATATAGTCATGGAGATCTCCTGTGACAACATTAAGTCGTGACGACAGAATGAGAAAAATAAAAAATGATAGCAAGAGGAGAAAATAAAAATTGGAAAAAATGTTCCTACTTACCATAGAATTCCGAGCTGCGTATAGCAGAATAATAAGACAGTACACTTAGTTGCAGTTGTAAACATAGTAAAAGTATGAATAAAATTTGGTGGAGCTGTGGTAAAGCTGTGAAAATGTAAACAATATAAAATGACACAAAGTAGTGCAAATAAAATTTGGTGGAATTTTATTCATACTTTTACTATGCTTACGTCTGCAACTACGTGTACTATCTTCTTCTGATATACACAGCTCGGAATTCTAAGGTAAGTAGGAACATTTTTTCCAATTTTTATTTTCTTTTCATTGCTTTAATTTTTTCATCTTTTTATTCTTCTCATTCTGTCGTCACGTCTTAATGTAGTCACAGGAAATCTCCGTGGCTATTTATTGTGTTTTGTGTATGTGTTTGTTTGCTGATGAAGGCTAATCGCCGCAACGTCCTGTATGTGTCGTAATTCTGTTATGTAAAGCTGCACTTACTTTGTGTCATTTTATATTGTTGACATATGGTGAAAGGGTCATGTGCCAAAGAAGGTTGAGAACCACTGCCTTAGATAATATAATTTTCTGACATACTTCTGTGTCAGGAATTTTTATACTTTAGCCCATGCTGTCCATGTTTTAAATTAAACTCCTTCAGACCAACATATATTTTGTGCAGTAAACTATTTGGAACGTGAAGAGTTAAATTAACAGCTGAGACAGAGTTAAGAACCATAGCTCTTGATACTGTGGAAACATTGTTGTAAAGAGGCATCTTAGAAACACCATTTATAAAACAGCCTATCTTGTTGTTTTATGTTTGAATGCAGAAGCCTGGCATATATGTATCCCCCAAGTCAGGCTGTATATCTGCTAGCTTTGTTTCCTGGACGTTGTTGTCATGGTGTCTCTTTTCCTTTATTATCCAACAGTCAATTCACCAATGATTGCTGATAGGTGCCAGCTGGAAAGTTGCTTACAATCTTTTCATAAAATTTCTTTGATTTATACATTATAATTCCAAACACATTCTTTATCATTATCTTCTACATCAATATTGTTATGTATTAATAGGTTAGTTTACTCAAACTGTACTAGTTGAATCAGATAAAATATGAATCTGTTGTTTTAAATCTTTCAGAGTGCAGAGATCTAATACGCAAGTGTCTTTCTGTCAATCCACAAGACCGGCCAACCCTTGAACAGATGACAAAGCATCCATGGATGACCAGAGTTCTATCTGCATAAGCAGATTTCATTCTGCTGTGGTTATTGATATATGTATCTGTGTGATTTAATTAGTTGCCTTAAGATGGGACATAATATCATATATTACATGATCATTTTTTTATGTTTTGGGCAAAATGAGCCTGCAATGATTTTAAAATAATATATTTTCTATAAATTTGTTGCATTTTGTTTTTTAATACAGATGTGTTCACGTGTGGAGATCTGTACTCTATGCAGGTTGCATGCCCACTTTGGTTGACGGGTGGTCCTGGGCATTTTATTGTGACCTTTTATTTTCATAATCATTGATCTTTTAACCTTCTTTCAGCTGAACACATTCTTTCTGTTTGCATCAGGGTTTCTTTGTATGGTTTATTTCACTGGTAGTTGATCAATAAAACTTAATAGGCACTCGTAACGAATACAGTTGAGACAACTAAATATATACTGCACAATTTACAAGTTTTGCAAATTCTACAAGAACAGTCTTCTCCTTCTTCTTTTGTTTGCTTGAAATATGTCTATAACTGCAATTTAACTGTCTTTTTTTAGTTCACTCAGCGGTCCATAGAGTTTATCTTCCACTGTTGTCTCTCTAGACCAGATGGTTTGCCTAGATATGTTGTATTTTGGACAGTCTTGGAGTGTATGCTCTGCTGTCAGCAACACCAATCCACATATACAAATGTGATCACTGCCTTTTGTTTTGGAGAGAGGGTAAATATTGTGGTGTTGCACTTGTCAGTGCCCTTGTCACTTGTGCACTTGTCAGTGCACTTGTCAGTGCACAAATAGATGCCCCACGCCATCTATTTTCCCATGCAACAAATGGCACCATGTTTCTCCTACAACAGCCTCTATTCATCTTGAATCAATGGTAAACTGAATGTAGTATAGCCTAGACATTCACAAACAAACAATGTTTTCCCGTAGTGAATTTGAATAACGAAGACACGATCAATAGATTGCTTGTGTTTAACACACAAAATAGTCGTATGTTAAAGATCTCAGAAGCCATTATGATTAATCTGCATAAGCCAGTTTTGTGCAAACAGAAAGACATGATAATCAGTTTAAAATTACAGTGGTAGAAAATTGAAATTACTGTTTGAATATGTGTATATTTCAGCTTGAAAAATTTATCTGGTTACTTTTGTTTTTATTTGTGTGATTTCTGCAGTATGTACTTGACGAGATGCAGCAAAATATATAAGGCAATAAATCGTGCAGTCTATTGTTTGTGTCTTCATTATTTAAATTCACGAACAACCCAAAAATGTTGGCGTTGATTGCGACGTCTTATAAAAGACATGCAACAAATTCCGCAACAACAATTGACTGTTTTCATGTAGACTCATGGAATTGTCAGTTTCATGTAGACTCAGACAATTGACTGTTTCATGTATGCTCAGACAATTGACTGGTTCATGTAGCCTCAGACAATTGACTGTTTCATGTAGACTCAGACAATTGACTGTTTCATGTAGACTCAGACAATTGACTGTTTCATGTAGACTCAGACAATTGACTGTTTCATGTAGACTCAGACAATTGACTGTTTCATGTAGACTCAGACAATTGACTGTTTCATGTAGACTCTGTTTGATGTAGACTCAGACAATTGACTGTTTCATGTAGACGTCAGACAATTGACTGTTTCATGTAGACTAAGACAATTGACTGTTTCATGTAGACTTAAGACAATTGACCTGTTTCATGTAGACTAAGACAATTGACTGTTTCATGTAGACTCAGACAATTGACTGTTTCATGTAGACTCTGTTTCATGTAGACTCAGACAATTGACTGTTTCATGTAGACTAAGACAATTGACTGTTTCATGTAGACTCAGACAATTGACTGTTCATGTAGCATGTAGACTCAGACAATGACTGTTTCATGTAGACTCTGTTTCATGTAGACTCAGACAATTGACTGTTTCATGTAGACTTTCATGTAGACTCAGACAATTGACTGTTTCATGTAGACTCTGTTTCATGTAGACTCAGACAATTGACTGTTTCATGTAGACTAAGACAATTGACTGTTTCATGTAGACTCAGACAATTGACTGTTTCATGTAGACTCAGACAATTGACTGTTTCATGTAGACTCAGACAATTGACTGTTTCATGTAGACTAGACATGACTGTTCATGTAGACTCAGACAATTGACTGTTTCATGTAGACTCAGACAATTGACTGTTTCATGTAGACTCAGACAATTGACTGTTTCATGTAGACTCAGACAATTGACTGTTTCATGTAGACTCAGACAATTGACTGTTTCATGTAGACTCAGACAATTGACTGTTTCATGTAGGACTCAGACAATTGACTGTTTCATGTAGACTAGACAATTGACTGTTTCATGTAGACTCAGACAATTGACTGTTTCATGTAGACTCTGTTTCATGT
The DNA here is from genome assembly GCA_014155875.1 of Cepaea nemoralis. Classification (NCBI taxonomy): domain Eukaryota; kingdom Metazoa; phylum Mollusca; class Gastropoda; order Stylommatophora; family Helicidae; genus Cepaea; species Cepaea nemoralis. Next base: position 15,344 of record JACEFZ010022519.1, on the reverse strand, counting down.
AGACTCAGACAATTGACTGTTTCATGTAAAACATACTGTTTCATGTAGACTCAGACAATTGACTGTTTCAAAAGCTAGACTAAATTGACTGTTTCATGAGACTCAGACAATTGACTGTTTCATGTAGACTCAGACAATTGACTGTTTCATGTAGACTCAGACAAAATTGACTGTTTCATGTAGACTCAGACAATTGACTGTTTCATGTAGACCTGTTTCATGTAGACTCAGACAATTGACTGTTTCATGTAGACTCAGACAATTGACTGTTTCATGTAGACTCAGACAATTGACTGTTTCATGTAGACTCAGACAATTGACTGTTTCATGTAGACTCAGACAATTGACTGTTTCATGTAGACTCTGTTTCATGTAGACTCAGACAATTGACTGTTTCATGTAGACTCTGTTTCATGTATGCTCAGGACAATTGACTGTTTCATGTAGACTCAGACAATTGACTGTTTCATGTAGACTCAGACAATTGACTGTTTCATGTAGACTCACAATTGACTGTTTCATGTAGACTAAGACCATTGACTGTTTCATGTAGACTCAGACAATTGACGTTTCATGTAGACTCAGACAATTGACTGTTTCATGTAGGACTAAGACAATTGACTGTTTCATGTAGACTCTGTTTCATGTAGACTCAGACAATTGACTGTTTCATGTAGACTCTGTTTCATGTAGACTCAGACAATTGACTGTTTCATGTAGACTCAGACAATTGACTGTTTCATGTAGACTCAGACAATTGACTGTTTCATGTAGACTCTGTTTCATGTAGACTCAGACCAATTGACTGTTTCATGTAGACTGTTTCATGTAGACTCAGACAATTGACTGTTTCATGTAGACTCTGTTTCATGTAGACTCAGACAATTGACTGTTTCATGTAGACTCTGTTTCATGTAGACTCAGACAATTGACTGTTTCATGTAGACTCTGTTTCATGTAGACTCAGACAATTGACTGTTTCATGTAGACTCAGACATACATACATGCATGCATAACATACATACATAGCATGCATACATAACATACATACACATAGTTTTTCATGTCGCTAAACATAGAATGTAGAAGTTCTGCTATATAACAGCGCTCGTTGAGTCTTCCTATATCAAAATGAGTTCTGAGCTCGTGGAACTCGGATTTTAATTTTGTATACACTCCATTGTTTACACCTGTCATGACTGCTATTTATTTCTCAAAATCATAACCTATATTGGGATTAGGATCTAATTAATCTTGAATAGCATTACTTTCTGTTATTTTTTCCCCCCAAGAAATAGCAATCTTTGGACTGATGGAATCAGTGAGTTGGACAAGATTGCTGGTAGTTTTGTGTCCATTTTTGTATTGCGCCAATGTTTGCATAGTATCCATTTTTGTAGGTGTCCATTTTTGTATGATATCCATTTTTTTTGTTTTGCGCCAATTTTTGTATGGTTTCTATTATTGTATGGTATCCATTTTTGTAGGTGAACATTTTTGTATGGTATCCATTTTTGTACTGCGCCAATGTTTGTATGGTGTCCATTTTTGTAGGTGTCCATTTTTTTACAGCGCCAGTTTTTGTATAGGATCAATTTTTGTAGGTGTCCATTTTTATATAGTATCCATTTTTGTATCGCGTCAATTTTGTATGGTGGCCATTTTTATGAGTGTACATTTTTGTATGGTATCCATTTTTGTATGGCGCCAATTTTTATATCGTATCCATTTTTTAGGTGACCATTTTTGCATGGTATCAATTTTTGTATAGCGCCAATGTTTGTATGGTGTCCATTTTTTTAAGGTGTACATTTTTGTATGGCGCCCGTTTTTGTTTTGCATCCATTTTTGTATGGCACCCATTTTTGTATGGTGTCCTTTTTTCTATGGTTCCCATTTTTCAGCACGAATTGGCCTTATCAGCCACACTCATCATCGCCATGGGTTGTAGTTATTGAGCCATTTTAAAGCATAATGTACCAATCTATCGTATGTTAAGACGGAAAGGTGCCAATGCAATGCATGCATTTGTATGGTGTCCATTTTTTATGGCGCCCATTTTTGTATGGTGTCCATTTTTTATAGTGTACATCTTGTATGGCATCCATGTTTTGTATGTCGCCTATTTTTTATGGTGCCCATTTTTCCATGATGCACATTTTTCTATGGTGCACATTTTTGTAAGGTGTCCATATTTGTATGGTGTCCAGTTATATATGATGTCCATTTTTGTGTGGTGCCCATTTTTATAATTCTAAATCGAGGCACAAACTGTACTGATCAATGCAAATATTGCTGCCACTGCCGGGCATTGAACTCAGGCCATTGTTTTGACGGGCAGGCGCACTAACTACTGCACCACCTTAGCAGTTTACACTGTATATTTAGAAAATATACACACGCTGAGGGTGTGGAGTAATGTTTTTACGAGATGTAACTTTCGTTGATTTAAATAGACAGGTTTATTACTTGTAAAATTGGATTCTTTTTTTGAGCGTTATTAAAATTAGGTTAATGTCTTTAAAATTTGTTCTTAAATAAAGAATAAAAGTTCAACCTTTGGTTAATTACCTCATTTATAGCCATTGCTTGTGGTGCAGGGAATCTGTGAGAGAAAGAAAGGGGAAGACAGAGGGAAGGTGGTTGACAGAAAAATAGACACAGAGACTTGCCACGAACGAACGAACACACTTTATTTTCAAAGGGTTAAGAAGAAAGAGACATTGAGATTCACATAGAGTCAGCGAGATAGAAAGAAAGAGAGAGAGAGCGTGAGAAAGAGAGAGGAGATAGACAGACAAAGACAGAGGGAAAGCAGTTGTCAGAAAAACATAGATACTGAGACAGAAGGAAACATAGAGAGTCACAGAGCATCAGAAAGAGAGAGAGAGAGAGAACGAAATGAATGAACAAAAATCTTTATTTTCAAAAGGTTAAGAATTTCAAAAGGTCAAGAAGGTAGTGCATCGCCCTGCATGCTGTATCTCTTTTACATCCAAGAATAATGCGCATAGCTTCATTCTGTATCCTTTCCATCCTTCCTATCTGCTTACATCTGAGAGTCAGGATTGCCATTGCATACTCCAAAACAGACATGACCAGCCCTTCCTATAGAAGACATAGATGGCGCTGCTCACAGTTTGCTGCCGCCATCACCCGCATCGCAGCCAAACCCCGCTTGGCATTTGTTATCACCTGGTCTATGTGCTCATCATAAGCAAGGCTTCGATCAAACCGTATCTTCGATCAAACTATCCCCAGGTAATTCATTTCCTGCGTTCTTTCCACCGTCTCAGAACACAGCTTTACAGTTGGTGTAGGAGTGTTGACAATATGATTATTCAACGAGAACCAAGCCAACCAAGCCTTTGTTGGGTTGACCATTGCCGCAGCTTCAACACACCAAGTACTTATGCGATTGAGTTTAGTTTGTAGTTCCACAGCAACCTGATCTCTATCCTTGCCCTGATGATACACTAAAACATCAGCATATGACAATGTCCTGCCCGGTCCAGTGATCTGCTCGCTGGTGGTTCTCACTATGTAGGCGTTGAACAGCATCTGAGATAATGGTGATTCCTGTGGTAGACCAGGATATATTGTTGTTGGTTCTGAAGTCCAACTGCCACATCTAAAAACTACTTTCTGTTGGAAGAGGGCTGCAGCGAACCAGCTAAGGAGGAATGGACTTATTTTGAGTTCAAGAAGCTGAAGCATTAAAAAATCCAATGGTACTCTGTTGTACACGTCCTCTAGATCAATCGCTGCAGCAAAGGTTTCAATGCCTGAGTGGAAACCTTCATAGACATCACGGGCGAAAACTGCTTCATTGGTCCAGTTTTTTCTTATTGGACGGTACCCACCCAGGGTAGGTGGGAAAACACCTTACTTCTCTAGCTGGCTTGATATTTTCCTGGCAATTAACTTCTCCAGCAGCTTGCCTATTGTATTCTGCATGGTTATAACTCGATATCCCTGAGTCAGATGTGTATGAATGTAGGAAAGCCTGCTATAAAGACATGTATTCAAATTCCTTAGACTGAAACTAGGTGAATCTGGGGAAATAAGCATGGGATGTACGATGCAAATATTTACATGGTGTTACCTCCCTTTTACTTCCATTCGTTTTTCAGCACTGATAATAGGGAAAGCTAATCCACTCGCATAAAAGTCACTCCACTACGCTAGAAGTAGTCACTCCACTACGCTAGAAGTAGTCACTCCACTACGCTAGAAGTAGTCACTCCACTACGCTAGAAGTAGTCACTCCACTACGCTAGAAGTAGTCACTCCACTACGCTAGAAGTAGTCACTCCACTACGCTAGAAGTAGTCACTCCACTACGCTAGAAGTAGTCACTCCACTACGCTAGAAGTAGTCACTCCACTACGCTAGAAGTAGTCACTCCACTACGCTAGAAGTAGTCACTCCACTACGCTAGAAGTAGTCACTCCACTACGCTAGAAGTAGTCACTCCACTACGCTAGAAGTAGTCACTACGCTAGAAGTAGTCACTCCACTACGCTAGAAGTAGTCACTCCACTACGCTAGAAGTAGTCACTCCACTACGCTAGAAGTAGTCACTCCACTACGCTAGAAGTAGTCACTCCACTACGCTAGAAGTAGTCACTCCACTACGCTAGAAGTAGTCACTCCACTACGCTAGAAGTAGTCACTCCACTACGCTAGAAGTAGTCACTCCACTACGCTAGAAGTAGTCACTCCACTACGCTAGAAGTAGTCACTCCACTACGCTAGAAGTAGTCACTCCACTACGCTAGAAGTAGTCACTCCACTACGCTAGAAGTAGTCACTCCACTACGCTAGAAGTAGTCACTCCACTACGCTAGAAGTAGTCACTCCACTACGCTAGAAGTAGTCACTCCACTACGCTAGAAGTAGTCACTCCACTACGCTAGAAGTAGTCACTCCACTACGCTAGAAGTAGTCACTCCACTACGCTAGAAGTAGTCACTCCACTACGCTAGAAGTAGTCACTCCACTACGCTAGAAGTAGTCACACGTGTGGACTAAGCTTGAGTTCAAAGCGAGCGACCGCCAAGACAAATAATCTACGAGGGTAAGTCAATAAGTAAGTCACAAATGGCTGTAGAAAAAAAATAACTAAATATGATAACAACTTGAAACCAGTTTATTTTATACATACATTGTCCCTTTATTTCTCAACATAATTTCCACCAACATTGATGCACTTATCCCATCGTTTTATCAGTCCTCCCAAACCGGCTGCATAGAATTGCGTGCTCTGTTTTCTAAACCACGTTTTCACTTCACATTCAACTTTAGCATCATTTGCGAAATGTCTCCCGCCAAGGTGGGTTTTCAGTGGACCGAAAAGGTGGAAATCGCTATGGGCTAAGTCGGGGCTGTAAGGTGGATGTTCCAGAACTTCCACCTTAGTTGGTTAATTTTCCCCTGAGTTAATCGAGCCGTATGTGGTCTGGCATTGTCATGAAGAAGCAACACTCCTCTAGTCAGTAGTCCTGGACGTTTTCTTCAAATTGCATCATGAAGCATCGATAGAACTTCACAGTACGATTCAGAATTCACATTGTCACCTTTCTTCTTGAAATTAGTTAAAAGCACTCCTTGACAATCCCAGAACACTGTCAGCATAACCTTCCCTGCTGATGGTGCTAACCTTGAATTTTTGGACACAAGGCGAAGAAGGATGTTTCCATTGCATTGAAGCACGCTTTGATTCGGCCTGGTAGTGATGCACCCATGATTCGTCCCCAGTAACAATCCTGTTCAGCATGTCTTCTCCTTCATCTTCGTATCGACAGAGATGATGCAATGACAGTCCTAATCGGTTCGTTTTGTGTTCCTCCTTCAATTGTCTGGGTACCCATCTTGAGCAAACTTTCTTAACTTTTAATCTATCATGCAATATGCTGTATGCTGAACCATGTAAACGCCCTACTGCAGATGCTACAGAGGCTATCGTTACTCGCCTGTCACCTCTAATCATCTCCTCAACCCGCTGCACGGATGCGGGACCTACCACGTCTTACAGATGCGGAAACGGTGACAGAGGTTGTCACTCTCGCATTAAACTATAGTCACCAACGGTGCTCAAAGGTGCCTCCCCAGCGGAACACCTCTAGAGACTGAAAGTGGCCTACTACTACTGCTGTTCTGCTACAGGAGTTGTCTAGAGCCTCCGCAGGGGGTAGGCGGTGGTTCGTGGAGGAACCGGTCGGCTTAGCAGAATGAAGTCCAGCCAAATGTCTGAAGGAGAAAGGCGACGGTTCGCTGTCGGGACTGACAGTCCTAATATATGTAGCTCGGGTAGCCACGTGGTATCCCCCATCAGTCCTTGTGAGGACTATACCAGTTATTATGAGAGATACATGAGCTCACAATTAATCCTTCACGGGATCAAAAGAATTCAAGACCAGTCCTTTTAGAGTAAGCAACGAACAACTGGAAGGCTGATGAATTTGGCAGGTCCTCCTAAGAACCAGTCCTCATCAGGACCAATTCACAGTATTAATGAAAATGCCAGTCAGCGTGAGCCCCATAAGACCCAACCGAACCCGAAGAGCAGAGAGGAGAAAATATAAGTAGTCCTGTTTGGAACTAACTCGAAAGGGAACAAACAAAGAAAGGATAATCTCTGGGGAAAAAATAAATACTACGAACCTCAACTATAGTCAAAGATGCAGATGGAGATTGAAAGAGATCGATTTTTTAAAATTGTTTTCCCCCGTAAATATTGTGTTGGAATGGATTGGTATCCGCTGTATGCGGGTGTGTTTCATGCATATATTGCAGTGTGCGGGAATTCAGAGGAATTATACTCCAGAAAGTAGGTAGGAAAGTAGCAAGTGTTTTGCTGAGAGAGTACAAAAAGATTCGTAAATTGTCAATGGCTAATTGCGAATAATCGTGTTACGAATGGCTGCTATCGTTATCGAGGAGCGGCTGGCCGAGTGGCTAGAATGCCGGACTCTCATTCTGGAGACTCGGGTTTGATCCCTCGGTAAGGTGTAGGATTTTATTTTCTTTCGGGGGCAAAAAGAAAATCCTAACCTGCACAGTTCGCGGCGACTGCACTAGCCAGGCGGCCTTTATTCCTCAGGCTCAAAAACCCCTCTGCCATACACCGCAAGGTACTATGTTGGCAGTAAATGACAGTTTGACAGCTATCGTTATCACGAGGAACTGGAATATTAATTAATTATATGGTGGAATGACAATAGATAGACTTCATCACTCATCTGATGGCTCACCATGTATGTTCAATAAATGTCTTATTTTGAAGAGTTACCGATGGATTGTTCCGTGACTACTATGTTGAACATGAGCGTTGGACAGTCTCAATTGGAGATTTTTCATGTTTCTTCTTCTTCTTCTTCTGCGTTCATCCGGAGTTTTTTTCGAACGTGATTGCGTTGTGCCTGTTTACAGCAGAGCTGCGTTCTTGCGCCGTTAGGCCGACACATCCGACTTCTGTTGACCGGGTTAACCTTCCCGGGATTTTTCATGTTTTATTATTGGAAGATACATGTTTGTTATAAATCCTTAAACACTTGGTCACAACAGGCACATAACAGACTGAAACAAACACCAACATAAATAAACAAACAGATCAAAAGGCGCTATGAGATTCTCACATATTTTCAGATCTTTCTTGTTTAATTGCAGCTTTGAGTGCTAGCCTAACACACGATTTCATAATGCAGAAGTGTCCTAAACAATTTCATAATCTGCAACTTTATGTGGCAGATTAGCACAGCATTTGATCATACAACAGTGCACGTTTATGCAACTTTCGTTGTTATCGTAATACAAAATTTGAAAATACAACTGAGTACTTGTGTTTTCTTGTTATTGTAAAAGTACATATGTGCAGTAAAGGGAGCTAAATTAATTAACCAGATGTGTAGGCATTCAGCGTCTTTTCAGAAATTGTCTCCCTCAACCGCTTAATGTTATGTCTTTAGTCTCTCTTAGAAGCTTGTGTTGCCTCATTTGTCTCCGTCACTCACTTGTGTTATCGCAGTTACAAACATAATTGTCAGGTGCATCCTCCAATGAGTACCTGTAACAGGAATGGCATAACAGACTGTTACTCTGTGGCTGTCTTTTGATAATAATATACCATTGATCTACCCTGTATATTGCACACGTGTACTAACAAAGACAACGTTTGATCTAATTAGTTAGGGAACAGATAAGCCCCACTGAACATCAATTACGTGCTTAGATTCCCTCCTCAGTGTCTCCCTCAGCGTGTAGAGACTGTTCTGTGTTGGTTGCCTATTCTTCTTTAGCTCCCCTGATGGCGTTCTTGTTCAGTTTAATCCGTTTGACTTAGTTCTTCCAGTTTGGTCAAATCTGTAGAGCTACAGCCATCCCTTATTAATCCAACCTCCCAGGAAGTGTTCAGGATTAAGCCCGGCCGAAAGCTCGTCCGCTCCCCACAGCAGCCAAGTCCTCAAGCCTTTTCGTTTGTTTGTTTCCTCTTACACCCGAGTACCTTGGCTCATAAATGATACTCATATAAATCAGCCTTGAGAAAACATTGGGCTCGAGATGTTTTCAAGAACCATTGGTTTCTAATTATATCACACGCCCCCCTGATTTCCTGGATAGTGAGATAGGATATCTACTCTTCTCGATAACGGTGAAAAACTGAAGGTCCCGAGTCCAAATTGTGCATGTTTTAATTCCCCGGTAGTTGGAAATCGCAAAGAGTAGGCCATAAGGCTATCGCGATGTCCAAACAATTAGGAAAAATCATTAGCACGTTACTTTGGATTGGTTCTGTCTAGACGAAGAGTATATATATATATATATATATATAAGCTACAAACAATATGTTGCACGATTTATTGCCTGGTAATTTCACTACCTCTCATGTGCATACTGCAGAGTTGTGTATCATGAAGTGAATAAAAAGATAATACTTGAGCTGAAACACTCACAACTCATAGTCACGGGTATTGTTCGAATTCCATCCTTGACGATTCTTGTGACTGCCAGTGTATATGTGTGAGTTATTGAGTTGGCGTATAACTGAGCAAGCTTGTGTAAAATATGTATGTATGAATGTTTTAATGTAGGTATGTATGTATGTGTTTATACATGTGCGAGTGTCTATTCTCAGTGTGTGTGTATGTGTGTGGTGTGTGCGTCTACCCGACTGCCTGTCTCATAACATGGTAATATACATTGATTATGTTCACATCATTCATTCTAACAATTTTTGTTTTCTAATGTGATTGTAACATGCACAATATATAATTGATATACGAATGATGAAAAAACATACTGACCAATAAAACTATATAAATTGACTCGAAAAAAGAGTGTTGAAGTGCTACATAGAACCTGTACTTTTGTATGAATGTGAAGCATGGACAACGAGCAGTCGAACTGAAAAACAGCTGATGGCTGTGGAAATGTGGTTTCCAAGGAAAATGCAAAGAATAACATGGTCTTAAGAAAAACCAATGAACAAGTTCTTCAAGAAACAAGTGAAGATCGTAAACTGATTAGAGTCATTAGACATAGGCAGCCTAAAACTTTTGGGCATGTTATAAGAAGAAATAACTTCTAAATCTTGGTGACAACTGGCAAGATCGAAGGGAAGAGACCAAGGCTTGGCCACGTGGCATGGTCGAGACAGGAACATGGAGCTGATCCACTACTCTGGTGATCGAGTGAGATGCCAAGATATGACCGCCCAGGCTTATCGGCATGGCACATGATTGATGGAAACGAAAGATGAGTGGTTGGGAGGGCCGAATGTAAGACGGGCCTGCGTGACCAATTTCTGACCCTTTGAGAATCAAGTTAGTTCGTTGGTTTTCCTTCGTTCAGTTTCTGTTCCTTGTCCCCTATGGGCCAAATGTCCTCAAGCAATATACGCTTAGACAGCCTGTCTTATAGTTGGCTATCTTCTGTAGCTCCCGGCATGCCCTCCCCACATTATTCATCTCCATGTCTAACTCTCTTCTCCTCATGTTATAGATCTCTCTCTCTCTCTCTCTCTCTCTCTCTCTCTCTCTCTCTCTCTCTCTGGTTCTCTGGTTCTATCTAGTTATGCTATCACCAAGTTTTCTCAAGATGTGTCCTGTCCAGCGCCAACGTCTTCTCGCCACCTCTGAACAGATTCCGTGCCAAAGAAAAAGTTGGTTTGGACCACACAAAAATTCATGGCGGAAAATGGGAAGTAGGGATATGTCTCAGTTATGACTTAAAAGTTGTTAATATGGCAGCAGACATGTTGTTTGAGAATGTCAACATTTCGGGGATATAAAAGCTTTTGACAGATACGGGAAGTCAGTTCAGACGATTAATCATCTCTGGACACTAAATCAGTTAATTTACTTGTTCGTGTTGACTTCTCTCCTCGAGCTCCACACATGATTTCACAACTACCACCATCATCATCGTCGTCATAGTTATCAAGATCAGAATCAAGTATTTCATACGTTCATTGGTCGCCCAGCTTCTCTACCCATTCACATGTTAATTGTCTGTCATGTTCCAGTCTCAGTAATTCCACGTATATCTGCATTGGTAGATCTACTTTTTAGTTGTCTGCATGCATACACTTCCGTCATTTAATTTATGTCTGTATTGGCAGATTTATTTCTTATTTGTCTGCATTTATTCATTATCATTTCTGTAACGCCATTTATGCCTTATTGATAGATCTCATTCTTCGTTGTCTACGTGTATACATTTTTGTTATTCCATTTATATATGTATTAAAAGATCTTCTTCTTAGTTGTCTGTATGTATAAATCGCTATAATTCCATACATGTCTATACTTGTAGATCTATGTCTGATTTGTCTATCACAGTGGCTCTCAACCATTTTTGGCCCATGCATCCCTTTACCATATGTTCAGAATGTCATCCCCCCCCCCCCCCCCCCAACCCTTTTTCATATTTCCTCCCTATACATCCCCCCCCCCTTCCCCACCTTATACAGTATACGTAAAAATTGAAGCTAAACTTAATAACACATACTAGAACAAGTCTAGACGTCTACATAAAACATGATATGCGGGTCTACTTACGTTATGAAACGAATTTCAGAAAAGCGAGAAGTACAGAACCGTAAAGTATAGAGGGAAAAACAATATGAAGCAATTGGTTCTTGTATTAATGCAAACTTGAAATAATCTTAATTCCCCCTGGAAACCCTAAAATGTCCCCCTGGGGTTGGGTGGAAAGGGGGGGGGGGGGGGAGAATTCCCCACCGGTTGAGAAACACTGGCCTATCATGTTCTAATTGCTATTATTCCATGTATGCCTTCATTGATAGATTTACGTCTGAGTTGTTTGTCACGAGCCGATCTCTTAATTCCATGAACGCCTTCATTGAATGATCTATGATTTTCATCTTTTCATGTTTTCCGTTGTCTACCTTTGCCTCAACTGCCCAGCATATTATTTCCTTTTATTCTCATTCACGTTGCCGTGTGCCTTTGAATCTTGCTAAGTCTTGTGTTTTATGGTAATTTGTGTGTCTTTTTGGATGTTGCTAAATCTTATGTTTTATGTTAATTTCCATGTGTCTGTGAATCTTGCTAAGTCTTGTGTTTTATGGTAATTTATGTGTGTCTTTGAATCTTTGCTAAGCCTTGCTAAGTTATTTATATATGTCGAATGTTGCTAAGCCTTGAATTTTATGTTAATTTATGTGTGTCTTTGAATGTTGCTAAGCATTGTGTGTTATGTTAATTTATGTGTGTCTTTGAATGTTGCTAAGCATTGTGTTTTATATTAATTTCTGTGTGTCTGTGAATCATGCTAGGTCTTGTGTTTTATGTTAATTTATGTGTGTCTTTAAATGTTGCTAAGCCTTGTGATTTATGTTAATTTATATGTGTCTTTGAATGTTGCTAAGTGTTGTATTTTATGTTAATTTATGTGTGTCTTTGAATGTTGCTAAGTGTTGTATTTTATGTTAATTTATATGTGTCTTTGAATGTTGCTAAGTGTTGTATTTTATGTTAATTTATGTGTGTCTTTGAATGTTGCTAAGTGTTGTATTTTATGTTAATTTATGTGTGTCTTTGAATGTTGCTAAGTGTTGTATTTTATGTTAATTTATGTGTGTCTTTGAATGTTGCTAAGTCTTGTGTTTTATATTAATTTCTGTGTGTCTGTAAATCATGCTAGGTCTTGTGTTTTATGTTAATTTATGTGTGTCTTTAAATGTTGCTAAGTTATGTGTTTTATATTAATTTATGTGTATATGTGAGCATGGTATATGATACCACAACATCTAGCTTAAGAATGGAGTTGGAGGCGGTCACTGCAACTCTCCGCTGGATGGAGAATACGATACACACACATTGTGATTGTAACCGACTCAGAAAGCATGCTGAGGAAGGTGAGGACAGGCATGCTTCGTGCAGAGTGGCTTGCTTCGCTTCGGAGGTCACGGGTGGCAAGCATCGCCTGGATCTTTTCTTCGGGGCATGCCGGTGTGCTGGGAAATGAACAGGCGGACAGATTGGCTGGCTCTGCTAAACTTGGTGGAATATCGATGCATGACAAGGCAGATGTGGTTGCGGCCTTGTGGGAGCACGTGTACACCTCGGAGGAGCAAATAGATTACCATGGTCTGCCAAGAACGAGGCAGCGAGGAGTGACGAGGGGATCTGACCGACGCTCGACGCTTAGAGGAAAGGCGAGACGGGCATATAATCAGATTGCTACTGGCACTATTGATATTGGAACTCTTCGCTGGCTGCTGAGGATGGGGACGGAGCGCTTATGGGAATGCCCCGAATGCTTTGATGTCGGTTCTTAAATCAATCAATCAATCAATCTTGCTAAATCTTGTGTTTTATGTTAATTTATGTGTGTCTGTGAATGTTCCTAATTCTTGTGTTTTATGTTAATTTATGTGCGTCTTTGAATGTTGCTAATTCTTGTGTTTTATGTTAATTTATGTGTGTCTGTGAATGTTGCTAATTCTTGTGTTTTATGTTAATTTCTGTGTGTCTGTGAATCTTGCTAAGTCTTGTGTTTTATGGTAATTTCCGTGTGTCTCTGAATTTTGCTAAGCCTTGTGTATTATGTTAATTTCTAATGTTTTCTTTGTTTTGTTACAGTTTCTATGTTTGTCAGTTGTCTTGTTAGTCAGTTGCTAACTCCAGCTAGAAGACCTCTAATGATTTCTCTCTATGAGGAACTAAATAAAGACCAGTGGAAATGATTGGTTACAATAAACAAACAAATTCAGGTCCTACCTGTTTCCATGGCGCTTTATACGGTACGGCACAAGCGTGGGCTTCTCAGCCGCCCCTACAGGCACGACCACGGTCAGTTCGTTACAGGTATTAGTGCTGACGTAGGATCCCCGTTTCTGAAATCAAATGTCACCATTGCGTCATTTCGTCAACGTACATTCCAGCTATCTCGTTATTAAACTCAACATTATCAACATGGAAGCATAAAGGAAGCGTGCATACAGTCAACAGTATCAGTTGTAAATGGACAGGAAATTACTTTAAATAAAGAAAAAGGATTCTATCCAATTCTTCTTCTTCTTCTTAAAGACAATTGCATTAGTAACCCTTTGCCGGAGAGTACACTAAGAACAGTTTTAAGAGAAGAAATCAAAGTCAGCTGGCGATGTCATTAGAAGAGGTCACAGGTCAGAGGAGGTCAGCGTGGCAGAATTGACAACTGCGCTCGCTCTTAAACTGCCGAAGCGCTGATGGCAAGGTAGCGGGTTCAGCCCCTACACCGGTCGGTGGGACTAAAATGTTGACTTCTCGTTCTTGACTTGGGGACGTAAATTACAAGTACCTCAGAAAACATGAGTGGGTTAGCCTGACGGTGTGGGAAATTGGTGCTAGGGAAAGCTAACCCACAGGTAAGTCTGGACTACGCTTGAGTTCAAAGCGAGTGAGAGAATAATAATCAGCTCTGACGAAATAAAGAACACAATAACAAGGACAGTATACTTATATTTGCAGTATTTACAATCTGATATGTCAGTGTCAGGTACTGTCTTCAGACAGACTTCATACGTCAATAAATTAACTATATGACAAGGACGTAAGAGTAAATACATGGGGAGATAGTAAATAATGCATATAAAAATGTACACGGCTACGTGAGTCGAAACAGTGAGGAGACAGTGAGTCGAGACAGTGAGTCGAGACAGTAAGTCGAGACAGTGAGGAGATTGTGAGTCGAGACTGTGAAGAGACAGTGAGTCGAGACAGTCTATCGAGACAGTGAGGTTACAGCGAGGAGACAATAAGTCGAGACAGCGAGGAGACAATAAGTCGAGACAGCGAGGAGACAGTAAGTCGAGACAGTGAGGAGATTGTGAGTCGAGACTGTGAAGAGGCAGTGAGTCGAGACAGTGAGGAGACAATAAGTCGAGACAGCGAGGAGACAATAAGTCGAGACAGTGAGGAGACAATAAGTCGAGACAGCGAGGAGACAGTAAGTCGAGACAGCGAGGAGACAGTAAGTCGAGACAGCGAGGAGATAGTGAGTCGAGACAATGAGGAGACAGTGAGTCCAGACAGTGAGTGGAAACAGTGAGGAGACAGTAAGTCGAGACAGTGAGGAGATTGTGAGTCGAGACTGTGAAGAGACAGTGAGTCGAGAGTCTATCGAGACAGTGAGGTGACAGCGAGGAGACAATAAGTCGAGACAGTGAGGAGACAATGAAGAGACAATGATTCGAGACAGTGAGGAGACAGTGAGGTGACAGCGAGGAGACAATAAGTCGAGACAGTGAGGAGACAATGAAGAGACAATGATTCGAGACAGTGAGGTGACAGCGAGGAGACAATAAGTCGAGACAGTGAGGAGACAATGAAGAGACAATTATTCGAGAGAGACAGTCAGGAAACAATAAGTCAAGACAGTGGGGAGATAATGAGTCGAGACAGGAGATAGCTAGGAGACAATGATTCGGGACAGTGATGAGACAGTGAGGAGACGATAAGACGAGACAGTGAGGAGATAATGAGTCGAGACATTGAGGAGACAATGAGGAGACAATGAGTCGAGACAGTGAGGAGACAAAGAGGAGACAAAAAGTCGAGACAGTGAGTCGAAACAGTCAGGATACAACAATGAGTCGAGATAGATTAAATGGCTTGAGGTGTGTCAAAAGAGGTCCTTGAACAACAGCAGTGGTAATTTGACAATCCGAGAGTTTAAATTGCTTGATGTGTTTGAAAAGAGTTCCTTAAACAGCAGTAGTTATAATTTGACAGACCGTTTAAATGGCTCAAGGTGTGTGAAAAGAGGTCCCTGAACAGCGGCACTGATAATTTTCAATCAGACAGTTTAAATGGCTAGGAAAAATTGTAAAAGCA
>JACEFZ010022518.1:0-103061 GCA_014155875.1 Cepaea nemoralis | reverse complement strand
TTTTTAAAACCTTATTTTTTTTCGGCAAACTTTTTTTTTAATTTTTTTTGGAATTTGAAAAATTTATTTTTCTCTGTTTGGTCGAAAAACCCTTTTCAATTTGGGCTTAAAAAAGTTTCGTACTTTTCCAAAGGGTTTGTTGGGGGATTTTTCCCGTTATTTGGGGACAATATTTTCCCCATTTGGCTAACAAATTTTCCTATTTGGCCAAGATATTTTCCATTTGGTTAACATATGTTCTTACTTTTTATAAGTTTAGGTGATATATTTCTCTATTTGGTCGATACCTTTTCATACTTGCTTAACAAAGTTTCGTACTTTTCCTATGTTTGTTGGGGGGTATTTCGCCACTTGGACAATATTTTCCCCATTTGGCTAACAAATTTTCCTATTTGGCCAAGGTATTTTCTCTGTGGTTGACATATGTTCCTACTTTTTATAAGTTTGGGTGATATATTTCTCTACTTGGTCGATACCTTTTCATACTTGCTTAACAAAGTTTCGTACTTTTCCTAAGTTTGTTGGGGGATATTTCGTTACTTGGACAATATTTTCCCCATTTGGCTAACAAATTTCCCTATTTGCCCAAGATATTTTCCATTTGGTTAACATATGTTCCTACTTTTTATAAGTTTAGGTGATATATTTCTCTGTTTGGACGATACCTTTTCATACTTGCTTAACAAGTTTCGTACTTTTCATAAGTTTGGTTGGGGAATTTAGTTACTTGGTCAATCTTTTTTCTTCTTTGGCTAACAAATTTTCCTATTTGGCCAAGGTATTTTCCCTTTGGTTAACATATGTTCCTACTTTTTATAAGTTTGGTTGATATATTTCTCTGTTTGGTCGATACATTTTCATACTTGCTTAACAAAGTTTCGTATTTTTCATAAGTTTGGTTTGGGTATTTCGTTACTTGGTCAATCTTTTTTCTCATTTGACTAACAAATTTCCCTACTTTTCATAAGTGTGGACAAGATATATCGTTACGTGGTCAATATTTTTTTCTATTTGGCTAACAAATTTTCCTATTTGGCTAAGATATTTTCCATTTGGTTAACATATGTTCCTACTTTTTTATAAGTTTGGGTGATATATTTCTGTATTTGACCAATAATTTTTAATATTTTGTCTAACATATTTTCTTATTTGACGGTTGAAGTGGTACATAGAAACGTGTATTTTTGTCTGTTGTGAAGTGTGGCACTGAGCAGGTACACTGACAAATAACATATATTGGTCTTGGAAATGGTTTCTGGAGAAAGATGTAAAGACACTATGGACACATAGAAAGGAAATGAAAGTGTGGCTATCTAATTTGATACGTGATAACGTCGCGGATTATGACGGCGGACATGTGACCTGTCATGTTACGTGCATTGCCTAAGGTTGAATAGGGGCAGTTTGTTGTGTTGATGCTCGGGTGTCCTTTGGTGTAACCGGATACCACTAGGACTACACGGTTATAGAAAAGAGAGAGAGAAGGGGGTGACCATTTTACCCTTCGGATGCAGTGGTGATGATGCAGTGTTGATGATGCAGTGTATTCACTCCTATACACAGTGATCATCATACGTTAGGTTCCCTGACTCGACAACCGA
Organism: Cepaea nemoralis; assembly: GCA_014155875.1. NCBI lineage: Eukaryota > Metazoa > Mollusca > Gastropoda > Stylommatophora > Helicidae > Cepaea > Cepaea nemoralis. The sequence goes on along the minus strand of JACEFZ010022518.1, from coordinate 101,460 downwards.
TAGGACACACTTTTTCTATAGTTTCCCTCTTAACCACGTGTCTCAGATGTTCCCATTACCCCTGTGACCGGATGTGACACCATATTTGACCAGTTATAGTGAATGAGACGTAGTTTTGGTTGTAGCAATTACCCATGTGTGATAGGGTGCGACGCCATCTTTGACCAGATTTAACTATTGTCCATGTGTGTTGACTGTACCACTAGGTGCTATTGATCAATACAAAATCAGTGCTCGAGGCGCTTCTGTCAGGGAAATTGCCGCTAGTAAGGACATTACTTTCTGAACTTAGCAGTCGGCATAACGTCTTGATCATTTCATCGATCACTTTAACCATCATCCATGTCACTACACATACCATACCTACACTTTAAAGTGATCCTTCGACCACTTGATCACTACTTCACCAGTACTTGACCACTATTTGACTATGTCCTTACTTATTTTACCATCACCGTTTCACTACACGTACCATACCCTATAATTTAAGTGGTCATTCGACTACTTGACCACTACTTGACCACTACTTGACCACTACTTGACCACTACTTGGTCACCACTTGACCAACTCCTGATCATCACCATGTCACCATACCTACTTTCACCGACAATTTAAGTAGTCATTCGACCATTTACCACTACTTGGCCACTACTTGAGCATGTCATCGATCACTTTAACCAACACAGGTTCACTACACGTACTTTCCCTTACAATTTAAGTGGTCACTCGACCATTTGATCACTACTTCACCAGTACTTGACCACTATTTGACTATGTCCTTACTTATTTTACCATCACCGTTTCACTACACGTACCATACCCTACAATTTTCTCACTTGAGTGGTTGACCACTGGTTGAGCACTACTTGACCACTGCTTGACCACGTTGTCGACCTTTTTACCATCACCGTTTCAATATACGTACTTTTCTCTACCTTTTAAGTGTTCATTCGACTGGTTGACCGCTACTTGACCATGTCATCGATCACTTTAACCACTACCATAATCTTAGGGACATCGTCATCTACAATTTAAGTGGTCACTCGACCATTGGTTGACCACTACTTGACCACTAATTTACCACCCTTTAATCATCACCATATCATTATAACCACTTTTCCCTAAAATTTCCTCACTTGACCACTACTTGACCATTGGTTGACCACTACTTGACCACTAATTTACCACCCTTAATCATCACCATATCATTATAACCACTTTTCCCTAAAATTTTCCTTACTTGACCACTGCTTGAAGACTAATTTACCATCCTTTAACCATCACCATGTCACTACGACCAATTTTCCCTAAATTTTTCCTTACTTGACCATTGGTTGACCACTACTTGACCACTAATTTACCACCCTTTAATTATCACCATATCATTATAACCACTTTTCCCTAAAATTTTCCTTACTTGACCACCACTTGACCACTGCTTGACCACTAATTTACCATCCTTTAATCATCACCATATCATTACAACTACTTTTTCCTAAAATTTTCCTTACTTGACTACCACTTGACCACTACTTGACCACTGCTTGACCACTAATTTACCATCCTTTAATCATCACCATATCATTACAACTACTTTTCCCTAAAATTTTCCTTACTTGACCACTGCTTGACCACTAATTTACCACCCTTTAAGCATCATCATATCATTACAATCACTTTTCCCTAAAATTTTCCTTACTTGACCACCACTTGACCACTGTTTGACCACTAATACCTGGTACCCACCCCTTACCGCCGAATGATACTACACTATATCCATTACAATCAGCGATCTTTAGCTTTCAAGGTTTCATTTGTAACACGTGTTATGTTAGTGAATAAGTCACTACGACCCTCTACATAGCACTACTAGCCGCTACCCACCCCTTAATAAATTTAAGTAAGCTATACCCGCTAAAATCATTAAAATCGGCCATCTTACTTTTTAAGGTTTTTCATTTGTACCCCGTATGATGATAGTGTATAGGCAGCTACGACACTCTAAAAATCACTAATAGCCGCTACCCACCCCTCACCAACGAATTTCACTAAGCTATACCCGCTAAAATCAATATTATCGACCATTTTTACTTTTTAAGGTTTTCATTTGTAACCCGTATGATGATAGTGTATAGGCCACTACGACACTCTAATAATCACTAATAGCCGCTACCCACCCCTCACCAACGAATTTCACTAAGCTATACCCGCTAAAATCAATAATATCGACCATCTGTACATTTTAAGGTTTTCATTTGTACCCCGTATTATGATAGTGTATAGGCAGCTACGACACTCTAAAAATCACTAATAGCCGCTACCCACCCCTCACCAACGAATTTCACTAAGCTATACCCGCTAAAATCAATATTATCGGCCATTTTTACTTTTTAAGGTTTTCATTTGTAACCCGTATGATGATAGTGTATAGGCCACTACGACACTCTACAAAGCACTAATAGCCGCTACCCACCCCTCACCAACGAATTTCACTAAGCTATACCCGCTAAAATCAATAATATCGACCATCTTTACATTTTAAGGTTTTCATTTGTAACCCTGTGATGATAGTGTTTAAACCCAAATCACCTAGCGTCACCTCACGCGCCCACCCCCTCGCCACCACCCCGCACCCCGTCGTTATTTATTTTTATTTTTTTTTTTTTATTTGTTAATAATTAATTAAAATTTTTATACACCCACTCAATAGTTATCTGCCCTTAGAAACATAAAATCTTAGAATTATCGCCCTTAGATATGACCTAGATACCACCCCTTACCCCTTACCCAACTTCGTGACCGAGGAGGAGTGAAAATCAACCGAGGTCAAGGTCAATCCTCCACAAATCCTCCAAAATCTAACCGATTTGCGCCTCTCCTACTACTAACGCCTCTACTTCCACCTCCACGGCAGCCGGATTTTCTTGTCTGTAATTCATGTCTAGTTAGATGCAAATCTGAAATAAACAATTAATAATTTATAACTGCTTCATGTTATTTTACAGCATTTTATTTAATCTTTTTTCCCCTCTTTCTTTTCAGGTTCTTGTCAGAATCAACTGATGTCAAGTTGCATATATATTAAAATCATAGAAGTATAAATCAGTTACATAATATTAATAAAGATTATTAACGGCAAACTATATGAGTACATATTCATATGTTGACACTTGTGTGCAAATTTACTAATTTCATTTTAAACGAACCTTATAACAACCATTTATCCCTGTAATAATAATCGGTGTAATAATATCGTTCACTGAGTTGATTTTGGTGAGGCCGAGTCAAAGTGAGAGCTAAAATATCAAAATTTAGCATTATTTGATTGTATGTTTTTTGTTTTTAAACGAACATCTTAGCAACCATACATCGCTGCGACCGGGACTTCGAGGCCTAACTGCTCATGTCATCTATTTTTTATATGATGTGTGACCATTAGGTCAGTAACATCATTCCGCATAATATACAAATCATGCATTCTTTTAAAGCTAAAATAAAGAAGACTCAGGCTAATTTATGAATTAGTAATTAATTAGTGGCCATTTTTAATTGATAATTAGGCCACAACACATACTATCAAAACACCAAAGTGACCATTAGATCCGTAACATCATTCCGCATAATACCATATACATCTCAAATTTTTTTAAAGCTAAAATTAAGAAGACTCAGGCTAATTTATGAATTAGTAATTAATTAGCGGCCATTTTTGATTGCTAATTAGGCCACAACACATACTATCAAAACAGCGAAGTGACCATTAGGTTCGTAACATCATTCCGCATAATACCATATACATCTCGAAATTTTGTTAAGCTAAAATTAAGAATGCACCGAGTAATTAATGAATTAGTATTTAATTAGCGGCCATTTTTACTTACTAATTAGGTCACCACACGTAATAGTAACAAATAGTTGACATGAGCAGTTAGGCCTCGAAACCCCGATCGCAGCGAAGTATGGTTGCTAGGATGTTCGTTCAAAAACTAAATAGATATTCTTAAAAAATGTTAAATTTTGACAATTTGGGCCCCAACATTGATTAGGCCGCACCAAAATCCACTCAGTGAGCGAATTTTTGAAAAGATTTTTAGTCAAAGTATAGGCCTTGGGTTCATACCAGAATACGGTCAGCGTTGCCAGTAGTGGGTTGTGCTCAATATTTAAATCTCAAATCCCGAAACAACCAAATAAATCAATTTGATTATTGCTCGCTGGAATTTATGCGGCCTGGTGTGCCTTGCCAGTGAGAAGACCTGATCGTTCGGGTCCACATCAATTGACGGACGTCAGTCGCGGCGATCGAGCAAATCTTGAGCTACAGCCTACGATGTGATATTCTGTTGTGATAATTTGGCCGTGTCCAGCGTGTGCCGTGTGGTCTAGTGTTTACACACCCGCTTCACACGCCGGTGATCCGGGGTTTGTTTCCGGATCCGGTCAAGGATATGCACTACTGACGAGCTCAAACGAGAGCGAAACTCGAGTCTAGTGCTTCCGCATTGACGTGGATAGGCCTTGGGTTCATACCAGAATACGATCAGCGTTGCCAGTAGTGGGTTGTGCTCAATATTTAAATCTAAAATCCCGAAACAACCAAATAAATTAAAGGTCATGACACTCAAATTTGAATAACTCCACTTAGAATCGAGATACACACATCATTGAAGTACCGTTAGAATTGTTTTTTTTTTTTTTTTCATAGCCTATCTATCTGTGGTGATCTCATTAGTAAATAACCAATTTAAAAATCATGGTCAGAAAATCGATCAGCTCTCTCGTTTCCGGGTACTCCACAGTCAGATGATATCTACTAACGCTGGCTGCCAAGTTCAGAAATTAGTGCACATATTCTTCTAATATTTTATAAACTATTAACAATATCATGACCACATTTGTGTGTACACAGAATAGATTGTTTATTACGTGTGTGTGTGTCTTTTTTTTTATTTCTAGTACATTACTTAGACTAAGACTCCATGTCAGATTATGTCTGCCTTAGCTGTTCTTCCTTGTATTGGTTCCAGTATGTTTATTAAAACCATATAAATTGTCTGTAGTACTGGAAATTTCCCAGACTGGAGTGCTTCAAGTAATGATTTTGCATCCGTCAATGGTACCACAGACTGTATACCATGATTGATACTCTGTAATTTCTCGATTGCTATCTTGATTGCCTGGATTTCTGCATCATAGTTATGTCAGTACTTTCCTGTTGGTCATCTGGTCGTGTCCCTAACATTATTTGGGTATTCTGTGCACACTCCCACTCTTACATTTTAACAGCATTTTGAGCTGACCCAACTGTGTAGACTTTAATCCAGTGGTCCTCTAAGTAGGAAAATGATAATGGTTGTTCTGCGTAGTTCACTGTTTTGTTCTTACTTGTCGAATATTCTTTTCACTTGTGTCTGAATTTGTACTGGCAGTCTTATGTTCCTCTCTATGTCTTACGTAACTGTGTTCTGTAAAGCTGCATTACTTCGTGTTGTTTTATATTTTTTGACATTTCCACAGCTATACCGCAGTTCCACTAATTTTATTCATACTCTCTCCACGGAGTACATTATAAGATAGTTTTCACTGTGGGCAGATAATTGGTTTGTCTGCATAGTAGTTTGGCCTGGTGGATAAAACTGTTTCTTTTCAACAGCCCTATAGCTAGGCTTTCAAATCTGTTCCTCATAGAGTGGCCTGGCATGCCTGTGTTGGCGTTTTTTAAATCTCTGTGTTCCCTCAGAGAATGTGTCCTCCCCATCTTCTCCATCTCCACGATAGGGGTTTATCTCAACCCTCCAGTGTTGATACTAAGCGATTGATTTTGCTCCTTGTCCAGCTTTTGTAGTGTTGTTTTTGATGCTGAACACCATGCAGTTTACCCATATTCCAGGTGTGGTCGTATGCTTTGTTGATAACCTTTGCTAAGTATTTTCCCGCTTGCTCCCCGCATGGTTCCATTTAGTTTTCTCAGGATGGTTATCTTCCTTTTGTTTTTTGCTGCTGCTTTGCTAATGTGCTTTCGCCGTGCTAGACTGTCATCAAATGTTTTTCCTAAGCATGTGGGTTCTTTATCTTCTTTTAAGGGTCTTCCATTTATGTGGATGACGCCTGCCTTCTGCTTAGAGGAGAGGGTAAAGAGCGTGATGCTGTACTTGTCAGTGTTTATACTGACACACCATCTATTTGCTCTTTGTAGCATTCCGGTGACCACAGATGCATGCTCATGTGTGCTCCATGGGAACAGACCACCAGCGTATATTACCACTTCATTCCATATGGTAGTTCGGCACAAGGTCGTTGATAACGATTATTAAGTGATTCAGTGCCGAAGGATAATATATCGCCAAATGTGACCTATATTTGTACAGAAAGGCAATATAATGCCATACTAGGGTCATCGTCTTATTTGTTTTGTTTCGTGGTATCTTCGGAAATTTTAAAGCTCATTCATTCATTCAGTAGCATGTCCTTTGCAGAACCTCGCTCCCATAACAACATTCCGGAAAACCTCTCGATCATAAGCAAGATATCCCGCGTCCGATACACCCATCTGGAGATCATCCGCCACATCCTGCACAAATCTTCTCTTTGGCCTTCCTCTTCCTCTCTTCTCGGGCATAACACCCTCCATTATTGTTCTCTCCAACCTTTCGTGACGTTTCAAGTGACCAAAATATTTCAACTTTCTTTGTTTTATCATCTCTAACAGCCAGCCTTCTTCAGTATTCAGCTCCTGAATTTTAAAACTCAGTGAACGAAAATTTACATTACAATACTTGTACATTTGATTGTGTACCGTGTTTAGTCTACACTTACTGTATTTTCTTTGCACTGAATCAGTTAAATGTGTGGAGGACAATACTTCACCTTGGGGAACATCGTGATGCAGTAGAACTTTCTCCCTCTTGAATCTGTACACAAGCTCATTTGCTGTGCAAGTATGCTTTCACCAATTTGTACATTCTTCCATTTATTTTATAGTTTCTTAGTTTCTTCATCAGACTTTCTTTCCAGACTTTGTCAGCTGCTTTCTTTAGGTCTATCCCTGCCGCAAGCACCAGGTTTTTCTCTTGGAATGCATCCTCAGTTTCTTGAGAGAGGCAGGTTGTCGGATCTTCAGTAAACTAACTGCTTAAAGCCAGCCTGCTGTGCATAAGAATGTTTTCGCTTTATATGTGCCACTGTAGTCTGTGTTTGATGGTGCGCTCCATTGGTTTGCAGATACAGCTAATATGGCTAAAAGTTCCGTCTCATCTCATCTCATCATGTTCCTCTTGTACCTTGCGGTGTCGAGGTGAAGTATAAACTTCGTGAGAGTGCCCGATTATGGGCTTCATATATCGACATTCCCATGGATTCTGCTATTCCCTCCGTCCAACGTTTACGTGGTCGGCCTCTCCCTCTGTTTCCATCTGGTCTGTACATCATTGCTTGTTGTGGTATGCCGTTGACTGGTAACCAACTTGCATGGCCAAACCATTTGACTTGCTGCTTTCTAATAAAATCTAGTGCTGCTTTAACCCCCACTTTAGTCCCGATTTCTTCATTTCTGATCTTATCTCTTCTTGATACGTTGAGTATTCTTCTCGGGAACCTCATTTCTGTTGATGTGATTTTTCTTTTCTCTTTTTCTGTCATTGTCCAGGTTTGGCATTGGTAGCACAGAGTTGGTAGGAAGATTGTGTTGTAAAGTGCTTTCTTAGTAGTTATTCATACATGTTTGTTCTTTAGTATTGGTGCCATTTGTCCAATGAGTTGATTTGCCTTATTGCACCTATTTTCGATCTCGTCTTCTGATCTGCCATTTGATGATATTATACTTCCTAGGTACTTGAAACTCTTTACTTGTTTCAATGGATCTCCGTTTAGGTGAATTGTTGCTGTTTGTTCTTCTTTAGTTATAGTCATTACCTCTGTTTTTCTTGTGCTAATTTTCATGTTATGTTCCCTACACATATCGTTTAGACTATTCATGTGGTCTTGTAATTCAGCTTCTGATTTTGCTATTAGTGCTTGGTTAAAAGTTCCGTAACTGGAGGAAATAGAACGGTGTTACTTTTAGGATTGCTTCTCTTCAAGTTTGTGGAACTCTGCCTGAGGTCCAGCAGATATTGAAGATCTGCAGCAGCTTTGTTGTTGCCATTGTTCCTAGGTTCTTGATCATTTCATTGGAGATACCCTCGGCTCCTGGGGAATTTCCCATATTTATTTCTGATGTTGCTAGCTCTAGTTAGCTGACTGTAACAGGTACCTCCAGTGCCCCATGTACTGTTTCATTATGTCTCGTATGTTGACATTTAACTATAATCTCTTGCTGTTTCTCTGGGATAATTTCAATGTTGTTGTCTTGGGAACATGAGTCTGCAAAATGGTAAGCTGCTTGTTTTCCTGCTAAGATATTTCCGTTTTTATAAAGTGAAATCTTTGAGTTTCTCACCGTGCCGTTGTCGTTAAATTGTTTTACATGCTTCCACAACTACTTTGTGTCTCTTTCAAAGTTCAGGGACTCTGTTTTCTCCTGCCAACTTGTCCGTCTAGCCTGCAATTTACCCTTTGAAATGTGGCATTTGCATGCTGGTATTTGTTGGATTGTATGTATTGGTTGGGTTTTGTCTCTGTTGGCTATCTACATATTTCCTCATCATTATGCAATTCTTCTAGCTCGCTATTTTAGTACGGTTTATATTGCTTGCGATCACCTCTTGATTTTGATTCTTGTGCTGCCTGTAGTATGTGTTTGCCGAACTCTTCAACTACTTTATTTATGTTTTATCAGTGTTAAGATTTCTAGGCTGTATGCCGGTGCGATGTTTGTACATTGTCCAGTCTGCTTTCATGTAGTTCCAGCTCGAGAGTGTGCTGCTATAACTTACAAGCTCATTTTCTACAGTTAGAAAGACTAGTCAGGGTCACTGCCACGAGTTTTTCCCAACAGCTCTTGAAATATTCCACTCCAGGTCTGGTGAGTGAAACACTAAGTCAGGTGTATTTGTGGTATACACTATTCTTGAGTTGAAGGTAGGTGGGTCGGATGATGGTGTGTTAATCACGATAAATCTATTTTCACCCTGCCAGTTCTCCAGTCTCTCTCCTCTCTAGTCTATGTGATCATAGGCCAGCTCAGTGAGTGGCTGAGGTCCACATACGATATGATCCACATACGATCTTTTTTGTTTTGGTGGATTATATCTAGTACCTAGGTGGTGGTCGCTTGGAAGGTAGTAATTGATCAGATGTAGATCTGTATTGTCTCTCTTAAGTTTAATGGTCTGATACTCCGCCCCTTCCGTACATACTTCATTTGGAAAGTACCGATGTTATTCTTTACAAGAGTCAGTATCACACCTTTTCCGTCAGATCGGTATCCCTAATAGCCGCTCATTTTGAAAGTCCTGTTGAAAATAACATGCGGCTGCGAATCCTGGACAATTATTAAACAGGTGAAACAAATCCCTAGAAGACTTGGAGATACGGTTGTTTTTAGAAGAACACTGAAAATTAACTGGACAGACAAAATTAGCAATCTGGACATTCTGAGCGAAACTAAGTCGCAAAGACAACTTATCACAAACATCAGAAAGAAGCAGTCATCGCCTTTTTTTTTTTTTTTTTTTGGACCACGTTATGAGAAGAGAAAAACTGGACCATGTGACAACGCGAAAGAGTTTTGGAAATAGAGATAGAGGAAGACAGCGTGAGAAAATTCTTGACAGTCTTGTGTCATGGCACGGAAGGGAGTCAACACACGAATTGATCCTTGCCGTCGGAAATCGCAAATTGTGGAGAAACATTATCGCCCACGCCAGCCAGCAAGGCACTAGATCAGTGGTTCTCAACCGGTGGGAAATTCCCCCCCCCCTCCAGGGGGAATTTTGGGGTTTCCGGGGGGGGGGGGGGGGGATAAAGATTATTTCAAGATTGCGTTAATACAAGAACCGATTACTTGATCTTGTTTTTCCCTTCATACTTTACGGTTCTGTACGTCTCACCCTTCTAAAATTCATTTTATAATGTAAGTAGACTCACAAATCATGTTTTATGTGGAAGTCTAGACTTGTTTTAGTATGTGCTATTAAATTTAGCTTCAATTATTACGTATACTATGTAGGGGCAGGGGAAATTTTTAGGGAGGAAATACGAAAGGGGGGGGGGGGGTGGGGGGGGAAACCGTGGTGAGGGAGGAATGACGTCCTAAAAATATGGTGAAGGGGCGTACGGGCCAAAAAAGGTTGAGAACCACTGCACTAGATGATGATGATGATGATGATGATGATGATGATGATGATGATGATGATGATGATGATGATGATGATGATGATGATGATGATGATGATGATGATGATGATGATGATGATGATGATGATGGAAAACTTACATTTTGCTCTCACGTATGTGTTTGTTAATGAAAAGACAATACCAAAACAAACACGAATCCCATATATATTATATTCTTTGATTAAATCAAAAGAAAAGAAGACATGATAACAACTGGTATAATTAATGGAAGACCAGCGGACGACAGAGAAAAGAATTATGTACAATAACTACTAAGCGAAATCTCTGAACAAGGATATGAGATTGTCATGTTCGCCCACGCCAGTCGGCACAAGAAGGGAAATTCTGATCATGTGCGTTGCGCGGCATCCTTCACTGAGCACTGGATAAGTGGGCGTGAGAGGCTGGGTGGGAGGAGCAAGTCTTTTTTTTTTAATGAATGAAACTACTGACAACTCAGAAAGAGATCGTTAAGCTACGTCTGTGCTAGAACAAAAGGCGTTCAGGTGCGCTCACTTGTTTAAGTGAAATTAAAATAAAATCGATGTGAAACTGCAGTGCTGTTTAAACACCTACGCTAGGTGGTTAAGCTTTATGGCGTGCTAACAATGTCAGGAATGCAGAAGCACTCCACACAACAACAAAGTGAATTTCAATACTTGCCAGATTGACTTTTGGGGAATCAAAAATCTTTTCTCCAACGATGTTGTTATTATTATTGCTGTCGCTATTATTATAATTATATTACCAGCAAAGGCTATAATTTATTTTAAAGTTCAGGTATCATGAAGAAGTAACTGTAAGATGACTTGCGTCATATTTACCCATCATATAGCTTGCTTCTCATCGTCAAGGGATCTCAAGCGACATAACGGTGGCCTTCATGTTCGTCATTTTAGTATTGTAAATTGATGGTTGCCTCCGCTCTTGAAAAGGAAAATTAAATTATGAGCGAAAAGTGTCATCCTGTCTCTGTAAGACAAGAACATGAACAACACTAAGAAAGTCGCAAAGACTATCACAGCAACAAAAGTAGACGACAGAGGATACATATGATATGCACATACATACACATCACACATGTACGCACGTGGGTGCGCGGGCGCACATACGCATAAATCATAATCATAGGTATGCTTAACAGAAAACCATTATTAAAAGCGTGGCCATATTCTTATTACAAGAAGCAAGTATATTTCGATGCAAGCCATGACCCTCTGTGAATAACAATCCACTTCAAGGTAATATCCTATTTGTGGATGACTCAGTCAATGGATTATTAATCTGAGCCAGGCGATGGACTCTTAATATTATAACCAACTTCTCTTCTGAGGTTGAACGGGGTAGGGGAAATAGAATAATAGAATTTCGATGTTCAACAAGCATGGAGATAGACACTAGGACTTTGAGAACCTTGAGTATGAACATTCATGGAGCACGGGGAACTGGCAAAAGATCAAGAAACTGCAACACGATGGTGACTAATTCGACAGTCAATTAGCTGCATTTGAATTTAAAGAGATCATTCTACTTGAAGGAAGCCGCGGTAATGCGGTCATGGGTTTGAATTCGCATTAGGACGAATTTTGTTTAACTAACCAGGGCTCCTAGATCAACGCAACCCAAAATTAGTACTTAAAATTGGTCTTAGGGAGTAACGGAGGCGGACATGATGTTCACCACATCACCCACTTAGTGCCGATAGGTCTATAAAATATGAGTCTATTATCAAATGCCTAATGCGCAGAAAGGTGCGTAATAGAGTCTTTTACTCTCTTTATTATTGTACCTCATATTCGTATCGCACTGCAACTTTCAACGAGATATTTTTCTTAACATTATTGCTTAGCCCTTCTAGATCTGGACATAGCAGCTGTGTGACCACCATTACTCATAGCCTGTTTATTCTAAAATGGATTAATGTTATAACAGGGACGTGAATTTAGCAATGTAGAATATATACACGCATACACACATACATATATACATGCGTGCGTTGTAGCATATACACACGCACACATACACATATGCGTATTGGTTAATCTCCACTAATGCATACTAATTGCTTCAGCAATGCAACCAAAGTTAACATATAAGCTTTGATTATCATTAATTTCAACGTGAAAGTAAGCGAGAGGCTATAACCATATAATGCCATTTGCTATCTTAGTGTTAATATATTTTCACAATTCACTTGGACTCGTGAAATGATGATTAGATATGCAATTTACACATCTTCTTCATTCAGATTTTGTAGAACAACCATGAAAGAAATTTTTAATCAAAGAAGACACAAGAAATATATCGCATAATGATTTTTGTAAATTGTTTTTTCCCCAAGAAGACTTTGGGGTTTTGAAGATCAAATAATAAGAAGTCAAGTGCTGTAACTTGCTGTTTCAAATGCTTATTTCTAAATACGCACAGGAGCTGGTACACGATACAGCTATGTATAACACAGGAGAAGAATTGTCGTGTAAGTATAATTATTTGAATGTTAAGTGCAGAATACTTATCCCCACCCACCCCACATTCTTATATTTTTATTCTACTCTTCGAAAAATATTTATTTGTTGATTTTTTTTTTTTCTCTTTAATATCCTGTTCAACCCTCCTGAGTTATAATTTGGATATAAATATATATCATACATTGTACTTAGTTGAGCATTCTTTTGTATATAACTTCATGGATATGTTGGTTATTTGGGTGAAGGGGTTGTTTTGTGTGTGCATATGTTATATTAGTGTATAACGTATTATAATGAAGTTAAGTCTGTCATATGGGTGGGGCGGGGGGGGGGGGGTAAATAATTTTCAAAAAATGTTTTACAGAATGGGTCTACCGACACTTTGACCATTATACGGTAAGTCATGACACATGGATGACAGAGGCAACAAACAAACAGATAGGGTACTGTAGGAGGAGGATGAGCACTGTAAACACTTGGCGGTTGGGGAATACTGACGAGGGGATCCGAGAACTGTGCTGAATGGTTCGATGCACAGTGACGACAATCTGTCTTTTAACTAACTAAAGCTTACGTCAAGTTCTTGATGTGGCCCGCTTCTGATGCTTGTTACTAAATAGCCGCTTAAGCTCTACAGTCGCCCTTATAGAAGGTTCAGTCATCTTGCAGGTGTAATTAATTACATCTTTAACAGATATTGATGTGGGCTCATAAAGAAAAAGAGACTATATAAAGGACAATATATATATATATATATATATATATATATATATATATATATATATATATATATATATATATATATATATATATATATATATTACTGTCAAGTAAACACAAACTATTGAAATGCAATTATAAATTAAATACAACTAACATAAATATAATCAATTCCTACTGTAATATTTGAATAGTACGTTGAATGTTCCCAGAATGGATAAAAGATCTGCTGACTTAGACGTAAACGCTAGGACTCCTGGCCATCTTTCACCCGTCAAGCGGCCATATTGGTCGAATGTAAACCGCTACCGGAGTGAGGAAAGACGTAAACATTGTCAAAATTCCACTGCATTCACCATTAAGTATGCCACTGGCACTCAATGACGACCCATGGCGCCGAATGGAATTAGCACACGAAACAGAAGTGAGAATTTGTTTTACATTTAGATGTTAAAGAGATTTCATTTTAATGATCGTTTGATTGTTATGAATTAGACGAGGAGCGTCTATTGCCTCTGAACTCTTATAATTATTGTTCACACAATCGACCGAACCGGCACCGCTCAATCATTTTTACACTTAATATGAGAATTTCATTCATAGTTTCCGCTGTGTCGTAATCGGTTTCTTCCCTCAGGTTTTAACAGAGGAGTGGAGATACTAGACTAGATAGATTAGATGTTAGAAAGTTCAGGATGGAATCTTTCTTATATTTATATTGTATCTAATTATTTATAAATTGTTGGAAACTAAAGAAAGTTCTCTGACATTTGATTCAGTGGCGATATTTGAACTTGATACTCTAGTAACATTTCAGTTCTGTTAGATATGTACTTTGTACCAGAGTTAATTACACTATCATCAATCAAAGTTATTGTAAAAATAAGACTTTGAGTTTGGTAGGTAGTAATTTATAGTATTCCTTGATAAGTAATTAAGTTGGTGTTTTTAATTAGCTGTTGTTGATTGCAGAATTGTTTACTTATTTATTAATTTAATAGTTGCAAGAACAAAAATATAGTAAATACTGTAGACTGGGTAGAATGTGGTGTCCTCAGTTATTATTAATATATTATTATTCACATTATACTTTATAATAATAGAGTGAAGTGGCTGTAACACATTATTATTTTGTTATACTTTGTTCTATTTCATTTTACTTGTATATACATACTTAAAATTACTTTAGGTGATTCAGGTGACTACATCACTCTGTGAAAAATTAATTTGGTTTATAATTAAACTGGTTATAATTAAATAATAATAAACTTATTGTATATTTATTTATTGTTTATCTATTATACACTACATTAATTATTATATTGTGTTTACTGTTTAGTCATCATGTTGGAATTTCAGATTGAGGTAGATTGTTAAAACTCAGTGCACATATTCCTCTAATAGTATGAATACCCTGACTACATTTTGTATGTTTATATAATTATTAATATTATAATAGATTGCTTATTTTTAAAACAAATTTATTTCTAGTACATTACTTAGACTTAGACTCCATTTCTTATGATGTCTGCCATGGCTGTTCATCTTTACATTCTTCCAGTATGTTTATTAAAACCACTCAACAAAGTTTAATTTTACTATTTAACTCAGAAACATTACACATGTTTGTAGCAAACATTTGTAATGTTTATTAGTTAAATTTTAAGTCTGTGGATAGCAACATTTGCAAGTTCAGTGAGTCACTAGGTTAATGATTAATCTTTAAGAATTTTTTATATCTGGACATTTAAAAGCTAGGCACTCTTCCGAACCATGGTCCCTTATTATTTAGTGTAAAATGCATCCCTTATAGGGACTCACAAGGTAATTTCCGGGGCGATATGTTGTCAGTCACTTACATTTGAGAGTATCGTCATCTGCTAGACAACATTTGAGTGTGTGGTGGACTGCTAGAACAATCAATGGATATAATAAAGGTTTGAGGGCCCTCACTGTCATAGGAGTGTATATCCATATCTTGTGCTACCGACGACAGTGAGGGCCCTCCGGCCCAGACACATTTATTGTATCCATCGATCGGTCTAGCAGTCCGCCACACACTGAACCAGAAGTGATCAACAACACATTCAACTGCTCGTTCCGATATGTATAATTTTTTCCCTGCGGACATACCGATACAAGAGTTTAGAACATGTTTTCCGACAGTGTTTACAACTTTAGTGCCACAAATTCCACATATAACTGAAATATTATTGGTACGTATTTCCATTTTCTCAGTTCTATATTTTAGTCCGTAGTTCGTATTTTTTATTATATCAGCTAATGAGGCCCTGTAAGGGATGCTTTTTACGCTAAATAATTTGGGACCGTCGTTCGGAAGAGTGCCGAAAGCTATCAACTGTTGATATGAATGATGTTTCAATGTGAAATGTTTGTAGAGAAGTAATTTACTTTATTACATAAGGATATGTTTGAATGAGCGATGTCATAAATCACCTGGTCAACTTTACCTTGTTTTCAGAAGATTGATCTGGACCTTGTTTCAAGTAGGTGGCTCTTTGCTGGTTTTAATACTCATCAAATGGTTGCGCTTGGTTAGCTGTCTGGTTTGTTTCATTCTTTGTCTATATATTTTGTTGCTTCCTGCAGTTTCTGTGTCTGCTCGTTTATTTCTTTAGCTTTTTATTTTATTTTTTTTTAATGCCGTTTTCTTTACTCTCTGAGGGTCTGGTGGTATCAGATCTGACAGTGTACACCATAGTCATTAGTGTAACCAGGGTTGTAAAAAAAATAGTTTTGTTGTTGTTGTTGCTTTTTCTGTTTCAGAGTTTGCTTCTTTTGGCAGCAAACTTTGTTTTCTTTACAGGTACATCTTTCAGCTTTTGTCTTTTTCTGGACATGTCATGTTTCCTTTTTATTTGGAAAGAAAGTTGTTGGCTAAATGGAACCCAAAGACATTGGTACTTTTTATTTTTGTTAATGATATTATTGTGTGCAGACAGTGACAGTTTTCAAGTTCTCACAGGGACATTTTGGAAGGCCATGTTAACATGAAAACATATAATAACAATTAAAAATCGTTTTTAGCATTTGACCATGGCTAGTATATCCACTCACAATGAAAATATTCCTTTTGGATATTTCCACTTCTCTGAAATCCCCAAGTGTTATACAGTAAACAAAGAGTATTGCGCCTTTCTTTGGTTAAAAATCTAAGCATGATTCAGAGGCCAGCATATTTTTTATTAAATGGGTAAGAAAAACATGAATCAAACTCAGATAAAGCTACATATTTTGAAATGAATCATTAAATGTTCTTTATTGGAGGCCCAGTCAAAGATATGATTAGTAGTAAGCGTAATATGCAACACAATTTGAAGCAAACTCACAGTTGTTGATGATGTGTGAGGTGCACATGACGTATTGGTAGATGCTAGAGCCGCTATCAGAAACAGGATGAATAACTTTAGCGTTCGAGTTACAAGACCTTTAATATCTTCTTCTTCTTCTTCTGCGTTCATCCGGATTTATTTTTTCGGATGTGACTGCGTTGTGCCTGTTTACAGCAGAGCTGCGTTCTTGCGCCGTTAGGCTGACACATCCGACTTCTGCTGGCATTTGTTGACCAGGTTAACCTTCCCAGGGAGACCTTTAATATTAAGGTAACATATTGTGGGGAGCCACCAGACATGAACTTTTTCTCAAGGGCACAAGATCACGGGTTAATCAATACAGAAATGGTATGATCCGTCAATATTGGCAGAGATGTTCAGGAGAAGAACCTATGGACCTTTCCTGAAATTGATGATGATTTTTTTTTTTTTTTCTCATTCGCTTTGAACTCTAGCATAGTCCATACACACTATTTATAGTGGTGATGGACTGAATTTTGCCTGTGTTTTAGCTTTCCCTATTAACAGTGTCCCTCGCCATCAGACGAACCCACTCCGACTTCAGAGGTGCTTGTAATTAACATCCCCAAGTCAAGGACGACAGGTCAACATTTTAGTCCAGTGTATGGGTTGAACCACTTACCTTGTCATCAGCACACCGGATGTTTAAGAACACGCTTTCTTATCCATTCAACCATGCGGACCTATTGATGATGATGATGATCTTGACAAATCGCTCCTGAAATCAAAAGTCGGCTTTGCAGTGGTGTAAAAATGTAAATGGCATGTTTATTATTCAGATTTCACGATACACGGGAGCGGAAAACAACCAAAACATACAGTACTCATTTTAAAGACAAGTAATGGACATTTCTAAAACGGGACTATATATATTTAAAAAAAAAATATATTTCTCGAACTGAATTTGAACATTCAGGAACCAGTTAAAACATTTTCAGGAGCCATGGCGATCAAGCGCCTGGATTTTTCTGTCCTTGGTTAACCACCCTAGTTTTCTACAATGTTTATTCAGTATTTTTCTCATTCTTATTGAGCAATATTATGTCGACTTTTTACTTCAGAACTACAATATTATTTCCTTTTTGGTTGACGCATCTGACTTCCTATACAATTTTGTTGGCCGTGTTAGCTTTCCATGATAGTTCTGTTGGACATTCCACCTTCTAAATACGTGATGTTATGTTTCTGTTGTATTTACAGTAGGTGAATCTAAACTTGCACATCAAAAACAGCTGCATGCTCAGCCTTCAAGGCAGGGCAAGATATGGACACTCCTGTATCCAAGGATGCTTCTATACATGCAGAGCTGACACACGATGCTCTTGTTCTGGGTATTGCCAAAGAATCTTCATATCCTGTAGATAGTAGTTTAGCCTCACTGCTATATAGTGGCCTCTTGTTCAACATGGGCTGCACCTTCAGAGACATGTAGGATCCAGCCGGTAGACTCAGAGGTGCTTTCAAGACTTCCCTGCAAAGATTCCATGGTATAGTACTTGCAGCTCAAGGTGGACTTTCTCCAGACAGTGTGATTGGGCCATTTTCAGCTCTGAAGTTTGTGAGAGCTGCAGCTTTCTTTTCAGTAACTAAAATGATATTCTTCACCACATAGATATTTCAGGGCATTTATTGCAACAGATTTGGGACAGTTATCTTTCCTCTAATTCTGATAATTTTCACTTGCTACTATATGTAATCTCGTAGCACTGAGCCATAATTTAGAAGATACATACATTCAACCAATGTGAATAGAGAGGTTGCATGGTTGAATAGATAGGAGTGCTTGTTCTTAAACATTTGATGTGGTTATGTAATGAAGTTCAAACCCTACACCGGTCAGTTGGACTAAAATGTTGACTTCTCGTCCTTGACTTGGGGACGTAAAGTACAAGTTCCTCAGAAGTCGGAGTAGGTCGCCTGACGGTGAGGGACATGGGTAATAGGAAAAGCAATCCAGATGAAAAAAATCAGTACAGTGCGCTAGAAGTGGTAGCACGTGTATGGACCACGCTTGAGTTTAAAGCAAGCAAATGTTTTTATAAACATCAATGTGCATCTTATCCTTTTATACGTATAACAGCGACTTTAATTTCTGCAATGCCTGTGATCTAAATCACCACACCACCACTTCAATAATAACCCTAGCTGTTCAAGCAGATTACAGAGGGACAGATAGACCAAAGTTTTGGTTTACGGGTGAAGTTATTTTAAAAACTGGTTTATGAGTTCAGAATTGGGACATGTTCTTATTTCTCTTTAAGCCGACAAAAATGTCCCTATATATGCTTTATATGTATTTACCTTGTTTCTAGTGTTTTATATTGGTAAACAGTTTTATAACAAGTTACTGGTAATTAACCATTTGTGTTGCACATAACTTTCAGTCATTTGTATTATCGCTGTGTTGTTTAGATTTTACATAAAATATAGAGTACTTTACTATATATGTATCATTGCATTGGTTTTTCTTTTACTCTAGGCTGGTAGTACAGAAGACATGCTTGTGGACGACCAGGTAATGTCACTGGTTTCTGTTCCTTTCTCCCTATTGTTTATTTTAGATTATATGTCTATTTGATTGTTTTCTTGTTCAAGGTCATTTCTTTGGGGGACTAGGGAGTGATTTTGATGACAGTGTGGAGAATAGTGAATGGTTTTTGACAGTGGTGATAATTTACTATGTTATACCTTCTACACACAGTTAAATGAGAACCTTGCATCGTTAAGGTTTATTTTATTAATTTGTTGGCAGTGCTGCTGCTTTTAAAATAAGACTAGCTACTACCAATATTTTTGGCCAGGATTTTTCTGTTTCTTCAAAAGTAATTTATGAGGGTTTGTTAATATTTACAATGGTT
The DNA here is from genome assembly GCA_014155875.1 of Cepaea nemoralis. NCBI lineage: Eukaryota > Metazoa > Mollusca > Gastropoda > Stylommatophora > Helicidae > Cepaea > Cepaea nemoralis. The sequence continues at coordinate 81,764 of JACEFZ010022518.1, read as the reverse complement.
ATGTTTGTTTGACAGGGTGACTCAGAAAATGAAGTTGAGATCACCAGTCTCACCAAGAGTGGTGAGAAGGCAGATCCAAGTCACTTTGAGTTGCTGAAAGTCTTAGGCCAAGGATCATTTGGCAAGGTAGGATACAGTTGCATTAATAATTCAGTGATGTATGTAACATTTACAGATGTGAGTGGCACCTTGCAGTCTTGACAGACCAAAGCATGTGAGTTGGAATGTGGCCAATATTCCATCACAATGCCTGAGCAGAGCTTTCAGAGAAACATGTGGTGCCCAAACGACATGTTCCCTCTCTCGGCCTAATCTTACCCCAAAAAAAGCATTGTTTATCAAAATTACTTAAAAGCTTGGAATATTTATCTATTATCATCTTCATTGTTCTTCTTTCGAGGGAAGTGCACCACACCTACTGTCAAACTTTAGAACGCAGTGTTGTGTCTAGCTTTGATGTGCATTTGTATAGGTTTATTTCCATTCGATGTAACCTGTGAGAATTTGGTTCATTTCCCACCTGACATTTCTGCCACAACTGCAGCCTTCTCTCCAGTTTTCTTGGGATTATTAATCTGTGCAATTTGTACACATATAAGCTCCTGTTTTTCACCCTTATATAAGAGAAGTATAAGAGTTGAGAGGGAAGTGTGTTATTAGATATCAATGGTTGGTCTTGTAAGAAAACTGTCTAGCACTATGCTAGAAGCAAATGCAAGTTTATTATGAAAGGAGTATGTTGATGATACTTCTTTGATTTAACACAGCGTTAACAGTAAATTTGTTTAAAATAATTTGACAAATATGTTTTGTTGTTTTGATTAAAACGATTCATTACGTTAGTGCATTATATGTTGAACTTTTTTCTGTAGCACTTACCTGATGCTTTACAGTGTTTGTGTCTTCATTATTCACATTTACAACTGGAAAACATTGTTTTGAATGGTTTGTTTAGTTTTTGTTTTGTTTTTTGATAAGATTGTGGGCTCTTATTCCTTTATGCAAAGCTGCAACCTGTGATTTCACTTTGGTGGCCTTCCTTTCAGTTGTAACCTTTTTATTGTTTCTTCCTGCTTATCCGCAATGCTAAAGTGTGTGCATCTTAGTCTTACTAGTATTAATCAGTTGTTTAGGATGCATTTTGTTTAACCAGGGCAACAGTTTAGTACTTTTGGTGTAAACTGTTTTCTTTTAGAATTATATTTCATATATAGCTGATTTGACAGTCCATAACTTGTTTGATTCACATGCCCTGGTTCTCACCTCAAGTTAAATAATTATGTTGGCATGTTGAGTTACCTTCACATGTGGGTGCTGGTTGTTTAAGATTAAGTTCAGCTTATGTGCATACTTCCCACTCCTCCATAATAGGTTGCGTTGGAATGCATAGGTTAACCAGTTGATTTATGTGTTCTGGGTTAACCTTATAATCACATCCTGAATAAAGCTTTTCAGTTTCCTATGTCCCACCATTTTTCCAGTAAAGACGGCTCCTATAACTACACTCTTATGAAATACATATTGGATGGACAATTTGAAGTAGATGATTAAGTGCTAAGCAACAGTTCAAGTGGGGAGATAAATATCAAGAGATGGACAAACAGCAGTCTGTCAGAAAGTACTGCCAGAGCGAGAAACAAGTAGTCCTGGAGATTAGTTGTAACCAACCTTTATTGTGAAGATTAAGATCAGGGCTATGGTTTCTTACTCGACATTTGCTTAACTTTGGATCCTTTTCATGTTGTATATAATATGAGGGAGCCAGGGTGACATAGTGGTTAGTGCACTGACCTGCCAAAACTGGTCCAGGTTCAATCCCCACCATAGGCTGGGTTACTTTACCTACCAGTACGACCCTAAGGTCCACTCCATCTCATGAAAATGGGTACCAGACAATATTCAGACATTTGTCTGAGGAGGAAAGGCATCAAGGAAAGAAACTGGTCACCCTACCTCATATGATATGATCTAGAATATGTGAAGGCCTAACAATTTTTCAACAGCAGTAATTGCTTTAAGACCTACCATTACCTTTTATATAGTGTGTGGAGTTTTTTATTTTCAGTCACTAAGATTTCCCAAAGAGTTTGCAGATTCTGTTTCCAGGATATTACACGATGTCACATATGAGGGGAACTCTAACGTACATAGCTCAAGTATCTGAGACAACATTAGGAACAAGATTGTGTGTAACCAATACAAAGAAAGCTTGCCAAAAATAAGGAGACAAAAATTAGGAAATGGATTATCTTTAAACAAAACAGACAGCCTGCCAAAATTAATTCCACAAACTTCTGGTTGCATGTGGGGACAGTATGACATGTAGCAAACCAGTCACAGCTGGAACAATCAGCATTCATTATCTTTGACTTAGGGAGATACTGAGCATTTAAGGGTGTGTCTTTAGGGGAGTGTCATAAATTCTTCATAAATCATAAAATCCAGAAACTACTACTCTCTGCACCTCATACATCATGAAGATTTTTTCCTTAGCTGTGCTGTTTATCTGTCCTATATTAATACATCCTTTTGCTATTTATTTTTTCTTCTTGTCTTGGGTTTATTGCTTTTCTGAAGCACAGCCTGTTGATAATTGTTCTTCATTTTACTTGCTTTTATTGAATATATTTCTCAAAGAATAAATCACAGACCCTACCTGGCAGAAGATAATAAAGTTTTATCAATGATTCATAAAAGTTTACACATTAAAACAAAGCATGTTGTTCAGTATTGACCAATTGTGTCCACAGGTGTTCCTGGTGAGGAAGATCTCAGCTCCTGATGCTGGCACATTGTACGCCATGAAGGTGTTGAAGAAAGCAACCTTGAAAGGTGGGGGATGATGTTTAGTACCTGTTGTTTGGTTTGTTCATATTACTATTTAAATATTGAGCACAACCCACTACTGGCAACGCTGATCGTATTCTGGTATGAACCTAAGGCCCATCCATGTCAATATGGAAGCACTATACTCGAGTTTCGCTCTCGTTTGAGCTCGTCAGTAGTGCATATCCTTGACCGGATCTGGAAACAAGCCCCAGATCACTGGCGTGTGAGGCGGGTGTATAACCATGCGGTCTATCCACGTCAATATGGAAGCAGTATTTCAAAAACTTGAAACAACCAAATAAATCAATTTGATTATTGCTCACTGGATTTTAGGAGGCCTGGTGTTCCTTGCCAGTGAGAAGTCCTGATCATTCAGGTCCACATTGATTGACAAACGTCAGTCGCTGCGATTGGGCAATCTTGAGCATAGCCTACGATGGGTGACGTTGTAATATTCTGTTATGATAATTTGGCCGTGTCCAACATGTGCCGCTGGTTACACACTCGCTTCACACACCAGTGATCCGGGGCTTGTTTCCGGATCCAGTCAGGGATATGCACTACTGACGAGCTCAAACGAGAGCGAAACTCGAGTATAGTGCCTCCATATTGACGTGGATAGGCCTTGGGTTCATACCAGAATACGATCAGCATTGCCAGTAGTGGGTTGTGCTCAATATTTAAATTTCAAATCCCAAAACAACCAAATAAATCATATTACTATTGTTCAGTAAACATTGTGTCAACATTACCCTATTTCAATAATGTCAGGGAACAATGTGTCAACATTACCCTATTTCAGTAATGTCAGAGAAATTCAAAACAATGTTTTCCCGTAGTGAATTTGAATAACGAAGACACAAACAATAGATTGCATGATTTATTGCCTGGCATATTTCACTGCATCTCAACAGGTACATACTGCAGAAATCACACAACTTACGTGAATTAACTAGATAAATCCTTCAAGTTGAAATATACACATATTCGCACAGTAATGTTAATTATTTACCACGGTAAGTTTAAGCTGACTAACATGTCTTTCTGTTTACACAATTCTGGCATGTGTTGATAGATCATAATTGCTTCCGCAAACTTTAACAAGCGAGTATTTTGTATGTTAAACAACACGCGAAAGGCAGTGTCTCTGTCCACCACATGGCCGCTTTCGATAATGTGCCTACCAATTGAAGATCCCGGGAGCTTCCGGTGTGTCGGCCCCACGAGGCTAGCATTTCCTGTGTGTTGTATCTTGTTGACCCATTGAGGTATGTGTTCTGACACTCGTTTGTTAAGCTGTCTCTCTGTTCTACCAATGTAGAAGACCTGGCATCTACATGTGAATTGGTAAATACAATTGTTTGTGGCGTACAGAGGAACAGTCTCTTTGATTGCTGGTGTAGGAATCGGTACGGTTTTATATCTAATGACTGGAGTTGCAGCACAGAATGTTCGGCCTACTGCTGTAGTAAGTCGGTCTTGTAGACGTTGCATTATGTCATCCCCTCGAAAGGTTAGCTGGATGAATACCTTGAGTTTGGGGACTGTAGTTACGTCTGGTTTTAGTTTGGGCTGTTGGCAGTGGCGCTTTATAAATCCTGTCGAGTACCCTTTCATGTTTAAGACATTCTTCAGAGTTTCAAATTCCCCTGTCAGTGTGTCCTGGGTGCATATCTTTCTAGCACGGTTAAACAAGGTCCGTACTAAGCCCCGTTTATACAGGACAGGTGTGAAGCTCTGAAAATTTAGGTATTGGCCAGTCCATGTTCCTTTGCGATTCACTGATCTTTGAATTGTGCCGTCTGCTCTACGTCTCATTAGAATATCCAGGAACGGCAGTGCTTCGTTGTGTTCATGTTCCATAGATAGAGAGATGTTTTTATGCGTCTTGTTCATTGTGGCCTGGAACGATGTTGCTTGTAGCTCGCCTGTGGTGATAATTAGTATATTGTCCACATAACGACGGTAAAAGGCCAAGTTGTTGATGTCTGATGATCTCTTTTCTTCTAAATGTGCCATGAAGATGTCCGCTAGAATAGGACCAAGAGGACTCCCCATGGCCACTCCGTCAATTTGGCGGTATGACTTAGTTAGAAAATTGAATTGTATGTTGGCGGTACATAGTAGTAGTAGCCTCTCCAGAATAGGTGTTGGTATGCCTAATTTTAGTTGTCTGTCTTCAATGCGTTCCCTTATTATTTTCACTGTCTCCTCTAATGGAACGTTAGTGAATAGGGAGGCTATATCCATGGATGCCATGTGTTTGTTATTTATGTCCATAGTATCCAATAATTCCACCAGTTGGAATGTATTTCTGAGTATTTTTGGATCGACGGACTGTCGTTCTGGCTTTACAATTTCGGCTAGCCATCTCGCCATTCGGTGTTGTGCAGTGTTAACCATGGACAGGATAGGTCTTAGCGGGATGCCGGGCTTGTGAAGTTTTGGTAGACCGTACATCTGAGGAGTGTGCGAGCCACGTGGTGTGAGTGTTTTTGCGGTGGCCTCACTGATGAGTCCCGCATTCACAAGTGACTGGATCTCTTTCCTCATTATTGCATCCAGGTCCTCCGACTTGTTTACTTTTTGATCTATCCTGAATTTAGATTCATCTGACAATATTTCATCCATTTTTCTCTGGTAGTCTGACATGTCCATCAGTACTACACCGCTCCCTTTGTCAGGTTTCAGTATGACGAGGGTTTTGTTAGCCTTTAACGCAGTAAGGTGTTCGTTGGTCAGCGGACATGTCTGTTTGGAGGGTGTTGTGCGATACTGGTGTTCTAAATCTACCAGTTTGGCCTTCAGCCACCCGACCGACTCAGCAGAAGTAGGTGATAATTTGGAGACTTGATCAAACGACATTTCAAACTGTGCTTGCGACTCAACACGGTTGATGTGTTTAGGCTTTATGCAGAATTTTAATCCATATGCAAGGGCCTCCGTTTCAATGTTGTTGAGTATGTACGACAATAAGTTCCTCACATACTTCTCTGGGTTGTCTAGTACTGACGTTGTTACCTTTTCAGTGCTCAGTGATTTGTTGAGGTGAGCATTCTCTGCGATTTTCACCTCGTACACTGTTTCTGTGCAGAATTTAGTGAACTTCAAGCAGCCATACAAGCTCAATTCTTTGGTGACGTAGTAGGCAGAACTATGTGTGCGCTTCAAGTTGGCCAGCTTGGACTGGGTTTCTTCTATCTGGTTTTTTGTCAGTCGTCTCAGGTTTTTTCTTGTTGGACATATTCTGTCGGCCCTCAGAGATCTGAAATACCAGTGAGGAAATATCCCCGTCCTTAGGCAATCAAGAAATTTCAATCGACAATCAAAATGTTGGCGGTACATAGTAGTAGAGACACTGCCTTTCGCGTGTTGTTTAACACACAAAATACTCGCTTGTTAAAGTTTGCAGAAGCAATTATGATCAATCAACGCAAGCCAGAATTGTGTAAACGGAAAGACATGTTAGTCAGCTTAAAATTACCATGGTAGATAATTGACATTACTGTGCGAATATGTGTATATTTCAACTTGAAGGATTTATCTAGTTAATTCACGTAAGTTGTGTGATTTCTGCAGTATGTACCTGACGAGATGCAGCGAAATATGCCAGGCAATAAATCGTGCAATCTATTGTTTGTGTCTTCGTTATTCAATGTCAGAGAACATTGTGTCAACATTACCCTATTTCAATAACGTCAGAGAACATTGTGTCAACATTACCCTGTTCCAGTAACGTCAGATAACATTGTGTCAACATTACTCTGTTCCAGCAATGTCAGAGAACATTGTGTCAACATTACCCTATTTCAGTAATGTCAAAGAACATTGTGTCAACATTACTCTGTTAAAGCAATGTCAGAGAACATTATGTCAACATAACTCTATTTCAATGTCAGAGAACATTGTGTCAACATTACCAGATTTCGATAATATCAAGATTGTTGGGATGCACCAGAGACACCCCAGTGGTGTGTATGCGTTACATCCTTGGTTTGCCGACTGTTGCTGGTAGGCTCAAGGTGATGCAGGTGAAGGCATACCTCAGAGTAGCTGCTGACACAGATCACTCGTTGTATGAGGCGCGGGATGCAGTTAAGGGTCAGCGACTGATAAGAGGGAAATCATGGATGGCTCAGGCGGAGGATATGATCAGACAGGTGTGCATCTTGGAGAACATTAGGCGAGGAGAGGAGTGGGTCAGAGTGCCAGCGGAGCAGTCAGACTTGTGCAGAGTTATAATCACATTGAGCAGGGAGTGGCCAGCAGGGGCCATGGAAGTGGAAATCCAGCAACTAATTCAGGATAATGCTCGCCCGGGTAATGTGATTATCTACATAGATGGTTCGGTGTTGAGAGGTAGGAGAAGTGCCTGATGTTTCTTGGCAAAGGCTAATGGTTGACGTTTGGTGCAGGAGAGCCTGGCATATGATACTACAACATCTAGCTTAAGAATGGAGGTGGAGGCGGTCAGTGCAGCTTTCCGCTGGATGGAGAATACAATACACACACACACACATCGTGATTGTAACTGACTCAATAAGTATGCTGAGTAGGGTGAGGACAGGCAAGCTTCGTGCAGAGTGGCTTGCTTCGCTTCGGAAGTCACGGGTGACAAGCATCGTCTGGATCTTTTCTCCGGGGCATGCTGGGGAATGAACAGGCGGACAGATTTGCTGGCTGTGCAAGGCTTGGTGGAGTATTGATGCATGACAAGGCAGACGTGGTTGCGACCTTGTGGGAGCACGTGTACACCTTGGAGGAGCAAATGGATCACCATGGTCTGGCAAAAATGCGACAGTGAGGAGTGACGAGGGGATCTGGCCGACGCTCGATGCTCAGAGGAAAGGCAAGATGTATTTATAATCAGATTGCTACTGGCACTATTGGTGTTGGAACTCTTCGCTGGTTGCTGAGGAGTGGACGGAGCGTTTATGGGAATGCCCCGAATGCTGTGATGTCAGTTCCTAAATCAATCAATCAATCAATAATATCAGGAAACATTGTGTCAACATTACCCTATTTCAGTAATGTCAGAGAACATTATGCTGTCCCAGTCACATCAGTAAACATTCTGTCTACATTACCCCGATGTTAGTTTTAGAATATGATCTGAGTAGATTTGTAATAAATGACAATTGTTTCTGTTCTAGTCCGTGATCGACAGAGAACAAAAATGGAGAGAGATATATTGGCAGATGTTAATCACCCATTTATAGTCAGGCTTCACTATGGTGAGAATGCTTCAGTGTTTTACAATTTACTGTCTGATTGTTATTAGATAATTAATATTATCATTATCATCATCTTGCTGACTGCTATGGGTCATCTTGTCTCTTCACTTCTTCCTTATACTTTTATCATTACACATTGGGTAACGATTCATGATGAACTTGACCAGTTTCTTAAATAGTTTATGGTTAGTTCCTTACCGCTTGGTTTCTGTTGTTGATTCTGTGGACCAGTGTAACTTTCTTAGATTGATGTGCAGAGGACAATCCTGCAGAACATGTCCAGCAGTTTGCTTAGTCCATACATGCATAGGCGTGAAGCATAGAGATAAAAGTCTCCACATGTATTATTTCATAATCCTTGTTGCCTGTTCAGCAGGTTGTTGATTTCAATGCAGTATTCATGTGATTTTCACTAGCTTGTTTGCACTGTGCAGTATATAAAAGTATGCTTTACACCAGTGGTTCCCAAGCTTTTCAAGCAGAGGGCCATATCTACTATTTTCGGTAGATTAGCGGGCCACAACGTTATAAAATTATACAAGTCATGCAATATCATTCTTACCTTTCTTAACTTAAATTTTAAATCAGTTTCGAAAATCGCTATTAATTTACAATTGTAACTGTTCTTCATAACCAGTTACTTAAGTTCAGATGCCTGTTTATCATTGTTTAGGCACAAATCTGTCGTGCCCAAAGTCAAAAGCGCAGCTAGGTTACCACTGGTGAGTCTGGATCGTTGCTTGTATTTTTTTTATAAAGGCCATTGCGAAAAATGACTTCTCGATGCTTCGCGTGCCACTTTCTGACAACTGACGGGCCTCAAGTGGCGGAGTTTGGGAACCTCTGCTAATACACTATATGTTCCTGTTATGTAAATATGTTTGCTATGAAGACAGCATGAGAAGATTCTTGAGTCTTGTGTCATGGCATAGAAGGGAATCAACACAGGAATTGATCCATGCTGTCGGAGATCACAATTTGTGGAGAGGCATTATCGCCCACGCCAGTTGGCAAGGCACTGGATGATGATGACGATGGTGATTCCAGATAATCTTTTGTCAGTAATGTTGGGATGTCTTTTGGTAGGTTTATTCTGGTTTTTTAAAATAAAATTATTATTTGCTAGCCCAACAATAAGAAAGTACATTGATAAGATACTGTGATAAATGTTGTTATGAATTAAATTTGGGGGGATTTTGAGATAAAGTGTGCAGACAATGGCATGAGCGTGGCCGGGTAAGGGACCGATACCTGGGCTCACTGCAGCAGGTAAAGACTGGCCACCTATTCCTTCGTGCGCTCTATAAAATATGATGGTTCTAACACATCACGGGCCCATTGCAGGCTCCTGATTGAGAACTACTGATTGATTAGTTTGTTTATAATAGAAACATGCATTTAGACATTTAATTGAGGGTCAGCATGGCCGAATGGATAAGAGTGCTTGTTCTTAAACATCTGGTGTGCTTATGCCGAGGTAAGGGGTTCAACCCCTACACTGATCAGCTGGACTAAAATGTTGACTTCTCGTCCTTGACTAGGGGGCGTAAATTACAAGTACCTCTCAAGTCGGAAGGGGTTTCCCTGATGGCGAAGGATACTGGTAATAGGGAAAGTTAATCCACATGCACAAATCACTTCAGTGCACTAGAAGTAGTAGCAGGTTTATGTGCTCCGCTTGAGTTCAAAGCGTGCGAACATCTTTAACAAAGAAAATTACATTTGTTTAAATCATATTTGAAATAGACAGGAAATAGATGAATAATACAAATGAATATTTTTGTTTAAACTGTGCAGTTTGTCATGTCCAGAGTATTGTTATCAGTGTGAGTAAAGTAAAGGTAGTGAAGAGCCCCTTGTCATGCTATGAGACAAACTGGCTATATAGTGCTAGCCCTATATTCTTATATCTGTTACACTTGATGGGTGATGTGATCAGTGTAATGCCAGCCAGCTTTATTTCCAAGAAAAGTTCCAGTTATTATCACAGTTGTTTATTGTCAGTCATTTCCATGAATATGCAGATATGTTTGTATAAGGTTTAGTGTACTGATGTAGCTTGTGTTTTTGCCAGCATTTCAGACAGAAGGCAAGTTATATCTTATTTTAGAGTTTTTACGGGGAGGCGACTTGTTTACAAGATTGTCAAAAGAGGTAAGGCTCTCTTTCTCTCTCTGTGTGGTGTATCTGTCTGTCAGATATGTGTGTATCTGTCTGTCAGTCTCACTTTTTTTTAAAGTGTGAACAGTATGAATACAAGAAAGACAGAGAATGTGATAGGATGAGTGAAATTATAAGGTCTTCATCCTCAAGTAATAAAACACACATAGCTAAAATTAGTCAGTAAAGTAGGTAAATGAATACAGAGGTTGACACACAGCATTAAAGGCATGTTGGGCATGAAAATGCACGTGGCATGGAAACAAACAAACAATTCAGTCTTTCTGGTGGACCATGATGAGAGTAAACATTCTACAAAGGACCTACTACATGAACATACTGTAAATAGTACTTGGTCATAAAAAAAATCATGATGAATATAAGCCATTGCTGCCAGTATCAAACCTTCTGCTGCTGATGCCCTTATCTCCTATTGGAGTATAGGCTGTCAACCAACTCATGACAAGTCATTGTTTCTTTTGCTATCCCCTGTAGCTCACCCCATGCCCTCCCCATATTATACATTTCTGTCTCTGGTGCTTTTCTCCTTTTGTCTTAATATCTCCCTGTATTTTGTTTGCCTTGTTGGTTCCAGTGAAAGGACTTTCTGATTATGATATTCTCAGATTTTCTCAGCAGTACCATCTTTTCCTCACCTCTAGATTTTCTTAAATCTGTCTAGTTCTCTCCCTGAGCTGCAAACATTATCCCTCTCTAATCCCTAATAGAGGGAGCTTATCACAGGAGAGATGACGTTAGAAATAACATCGTTACTACACCCTTATATTTTGGAGATAACAAAGTCATTCGATCTTTTGAGAATGAAACACAATCAGTTACCACCATGTGTGTGTGACTACAATAGATTTGGTTAATGACCCAGAAAAAAGACCAAAAAGCAGATTGATAGGTGGGGAACACCAGCATGTGTGCATGCACACACACACAGGAACACTCACACTGTTAAACTGTGAAGAGGACACTGCCAGTAAGCCATTGCAATATTTTCACTGAATATTGAAATTTACATTTTTATTGAGATAGATGTATATAATTAATACATAAATGTTATGTGGGATTATGTTTACTTGTTTCACAGGTGATGTTCACAGAGGAGGATGTAAAATTTTATCTGGCAGAATTAGCCTTGGCACTTGACCACCTGCATGGATTAGGAATTATCTATCGAGATCTAAAGCCAGAGAAGTATGTTGTTTTTCCCCTTAAAATGTAATAATTTTATCATTCTGTGATGTCTTTGCAGGACATTGTAATCAAACACGGGTTGACTTTTCTAGACAATTGTGCCTTCAGTAGTAAGGATTGAGCCTCCTATCTCGTTGCTATCAGCACACCGGAAGTTTAATTCTATACTACTTCATTATATTTAATGGGAGGCCTATTTGTGACTATGTTATCACTAATAGTTACTGTACTGACTTCTTTCCAGCAGCCAGATACACTGCGAACACCAGTGCATCATTTATAATAATAACCCTAGGAATCTCTGCTTGTCAATCTATGTGGACTCCATGTCCAGCATTATCCCATATATTAAACAGTATAGCTGTTTCGGGGACTTGCAGAGAATAGCTGTTTTCATTGACAACATTCATATTTGTGTCTGATTTTGTATACTGAAGAAGATGAGGTTAATTTAGTTCAGTAAAATGGGACACTTATTTGGGGAAAAGTGACTTGCCCAGTAGACTTCAACTATATTGGGTAAATTTCAGGTGTTAATTTTCAACTAATTAAACCTACTCATTATGGTTTAGAAAGAACAGTGGTGGAAAGCATTGTTCTTGGAGTGCAAGGCAATGGTTAACCAATATGGTGGTGGATACAGTACATAAAACAGTTGGGCACACAAGTTGCTTGAAAACTGGCAAATGATTGAGGTTCTTCCTGGGTGGGCTGTGATTAGCCCTAAAGTAACAGCAGTGTTAGCAACAATGAAGGTGTTGGGTGTTAATTAGTTGCTATATTTAGACCAGTCAACATTTGCTGGGTGATGTCAGTATATTGCTTGCTGCCTTTACTTACCGGCATATTGTCTGGTACTCATTTTAGACTCAGTTGGCCTGGAAGATTAGCTCAATGAAAAAAATCTCTGCTTCAGGATTTGAGCATATGATCAGCAGGGAAGTATGCACCCAGTGTGCTCCCATAGCTCCCGCTGTGATTCGAGAGACTTGCTTTGTGATGTTTTTATATTCCTACATAAGAATCACAAAATTCAGCTGTAAATGACATATTACTGTTATTGTTTGTTGATAAAAGAAAATGTTTTTGTATGATGCCTCCGCTGTTGAGATGATGATGTTTGTAGTTCGTTTTATTATTTGATCTGCCTTTATCAAGTCTCATCATTAGTCCTCTCATTGTCACTTTATGCAACTCTAAGACTGAATTATTTAAATAAGGCCTGGATATCTGTAGTGTTTCACCATGGTCTTCATGGTGAGAACTAACCTGCACATAAAAATACATTTGAGAGAAATGCTCAGCAACTTGTTTTGATTAGCCATTGAACAAGTGCAGGACATTTCCTGTGTGGACCAGCTCACTACAGAGAACCCATGTGTTCAAGCTTAAATCTTATCTAGCAATATACTGGCTGATCAGGTCAGCATGGCCGAATGGATAAGATCGCGTATTAAACATCTGGTGTGCTGATGCCGGGGTAAGGGGTTCAGCCTCTACACTGAACAGTTGGACTAAAATGTTGACCTATTGTCTTTAGGCTAATGAAACTAGAACATTATATACAACAATAAGAAAGAGGCAAACATCTTTCTTCGGTCATGTGATGAGAAGAGAGGCATTGGAGAACATCATGACAACTGGAAAGATCAAGGGGAAGAGAGGCAGAGGCAGACCAAGAGAAATGATGCTGATGGATTGAGACGGTGGCATGGAGGAATACCATCAGCAGAGTTGATCAAGAACACCAACGACCAAGATCTGTGGAGAGCCATGAATGACTACGCCAGCTGGCAGGGCACTTGATGATGATGATGAATATACATGCAAAATTCAGTCCAGCACTACTAGAAATAGTGTGTATGGACTGTGCTTGAATTCAAAGTTAGCGAGCGCAAAACGAAACAAAAACAAAAACAAAATTCTGGTTGATTAGCATTCTATGAGAAGCATACATTTCTAACATCAGTAGAGTTGCAGAAAAGATTCATCACTATACATCTGTCCTGTAGCACAATATAGCTATAAAATGTAATAGTGGGATACAAATATCTTCATGTTGTTTAAGATATGGTACTCTAGCAGGATCTAAAAAGTGAACTGGACAGAATAAAGATCAAATAAATAAGTTTAAAGACGTTTGGGATAAATAAAAAAAAAGTAATGAAAAGTATACAAAAACATAGTCGTGGCATTGTCACAATATCACTAAAATTACTGGTTAACAAAATCAAGGGTAAAAGATAAAGATGTCCTAGAATAACCACACTACATATAAATGTAAGAACCGACTAGTATAGAACAGCAGAGAATTGCTTAGATCTAGGACTGTGAAGTGACAAAATTAAACGATTTCAACACCACGTCGTCGGAATGGTAATCTAGAAATTTTAGTGTAAATTAATTCAGACAGTGGTTTATAATGTTATTGTTGTTGCAAATACCTTTTTTGTTACAGTTACAGTTTTTTCATTTTTACAACTCTTTTTTTCATGATCCTTCCAGTATTTTACTAGACACAGAGGGCCATATAAAACTGACAGACTTTGGCTTGAGTAAGGAGTCCATTTTTGAAGAGAACAAGACCTACTCTTTCTGTGGTACAGTTGAGTATATGGCTCCAGAGGTGGTTAACAGGAAAGGCCATGGAACTCCGGCAGATTGGTGGTCGTATGGTGTTCTTATGGTAAGACTTAAAACATATGTAATGATTTGTTTTCATTCTGCCTTATTGCACCTTGTTGAGCATCATCAGTGTTATATTCTTGGATAACTCTTGTCACTCACTATTTTCTTTCAGTAATGTTTGTTTGTTATCATGAGACATCCTTATCATTGCTGATGTCTTGGGAGAGGTTGTTTCACGTTGAGGGATAAAGGTCTCTTTCCCAAGTAGTCACAAAGTAGTGTACAGGCCTGGGGTGTTATTTGTTTTGTTTTAATAACCCGGTGTCTTGTTGAGGATTAAGCACATGCCCTATGATATGTGAGGTGAACAATCTGGTCCCATTACCACCCGGCACTGCTCTTCCAAATTAATGAGAGTTTTTCAACAGTACCTATTCTCCAGCTTACTGAATTTGTTCATGTGCTGTCTCTCCATGTCTTGATGAAAGACTGTTGAGAATCTTCTCTCACCGTCTTTCTCTTTTCTTATTAATCTTGCAAGCTGAGGTTGAACACACTGACCTATGGTTCTGTTGCCCATCTACTGAGTTGAGTGCTTGGAGCGACACTGTGAGCTGTGGATTTTGTGTGGAGTGCTTTTACATCTGACTGCAGTTTTGTATTGTGAGCTGCATGTTCAGAAAATGGCAGTTGCTGATCTAGCTAGTTTTGCATTATGCAGTAATGTGTGTGAAGCTGCTGTATCTCTAGTGACTGCCGCTTCCATCAATAATGAACCGTAATTTTCATGGCGGACTGTTGTGTTGGCATTCTGGCAGTGGCTTTATGCATGTACATGCCTGTGCATGCTGTTGGTTTGTCGGTACGGCTCTTTGTTCCACTTTTCATATGGGGCAGTGAGGATCATTATAGTGGTGACCCTTTGCCGTGAAGTTGGAACAGCAACTAACTAACTAACTAATGTTGACATCTGAGGTGCATATTGAGGTGTGACACACTCCACCTGAAAGTGGAACGGATACTGTATCTGGTGGCTTTTGTTAAAGTGCTTGCATGCTAACTGAGGTACTGGGTTCAGTCCCACTATTGGTGGCAGGCAAGGTTAGATCTTCTCCTGCTAATGCAGCCTAAGTCAACCAGCCTAACGAATTGGTACTAAATAATATTCTGTGAAAAAAAGGTGTGATAAAAGGAACTGGTCACTGTGCCTTCTTTTGCAATGACGTGACATATGTCAGTATATTTATACCCCAGTGCCTTCCATGGATTGCTTTTATCATTACCATTCCATTTTTGGTGCTTTAAGGTTCTCAAGCTTCAGTCTAATACATTTGTGTTTAGATATCTGTAAAAATTCTCTTACTATCTCTGTCTGTCTGCACTCTATGTCTCTTTTCTTAATCCCAGGCGATATCACAATACTTCCTCTCATAAATACACTTTTCAGGACACATATGCATTTCTGTTGCAGATGCACACTTAAAACTTGCATAATACAAAACTTGATTCTTGTTGGTGTCGTCAATTTATTTGAATGTATTGAAACAATGTATTAGAAGAGATTCTTCTTGATTTATGATGATTTTGTGAAGATTCATACAATGCATTGTAATAATGAGTCTCATTATTATGGAGAGGGCATATATAATGCCATACAGCTCTTCTTGTGGTGTGATTGGAGATGTATTCCTCTATATCAAGGTAATTTAGCATTATATAGTTACAGTTTAGTGGGTTTTTTTGTTTTGTTTTTTGTGTGTGTGTTGCATATCCCTTACAGGACGTTGCAGTCAACACCAGCATTTTTCAGCTGCTGTTGATGTACTAGACAAGATTACGCTCAGCAGTTTGCCATTGTTTTCTGAGCGACCGTCTCACATACCCTGTAAGTCACCGACAGTGGCGAGAACCGCTATAAATTCTCGTGCACATCACGTCACTCAAGAGAGCATACAGGATTATGGAGAAAGATGCTAACTCCTAGTTTAGTGGTGCAATCTCATTATTACTTATGCTCCATATGATTAGTTTTTTTTTTTTCTTTTTTGAAAGCCTTTCCATGCAGTACCAGGGAAGACTATTTTTGCATTTTCTTTCAGTTTGAAATGCTAACTGGAGCATTGCCTTTCCAAGGCACTAACAGAAAAGAAACAATGACACAGATTTTGAAGTGAGTTCATTTTTGTTGTTGATATTTTGGCTGTTGTAAATATTTGACCCATTGATAGTTACGTGTTTTTTTTTTAAATGATCTGAAACGTGCTTTAGAAAAAAGAATTGAAAGACTTTGAAACATGAAAGCTTTGGTATATTTGTTGATATATTAATAACACTAATCTTTTACCATATAAGTATATTTGTGAGATCACATGAACCAAAAAATTCCTTTAATACAATGATATTAAGAGGCTGCTTGAGACTGTCTGATTCTTTTCTTCTTATAGTTCATGCTGTATGTTGTTGGTGATCATGTCTGTTCACAGCCTTCTGTCTCATGTATTGCCAAGTTCCTCCATGCCATTATGTCAGACTGTCCAGCTTCTCTTAGTCTCCACCTTCCTCTCATATTTTCAACTTTCTCGTTGTGATGATACACTCCAGCTTTTCCCATCTCATGACTTGTCTTTTTATGATGCAAGTTACCAATTCTCTGTCTGTGTTAACTTTTAAGAATATATTCACTGCTCATTGTACCCAGTCACAGTGTTCTCATCACTCTTCCATAAAACCACATCTCCGCAACTTCCACATAAATTCTCACTTGTCTGCTAATTGTTCATGATTCACTTCCGTACATCAGGTTTGGCTCAATATTCCTTACCTCGATTGAAACAGGAAAATTGCAGAGAACATTCTTCATCTTGTGAAGTGCAGCCTTTGCTTGAGCTATGCTACATTTAACTACCTGTCCAGAGACTGGACTGTCTTCTGATACGAGTAACCAGTTCTTGTTCAGACATGACCTTCTAGTGGCCTCTGTAAAGATGGAAATCTGGCATTGCTGTCCTTGTTGGTGACCATACTAGTCCATAACCACTGCTGCAGCTGTTGTCTCTCTAAAGAGATCCTCTGCCTACCATTGTGAAGAGAGTATATTTGGTAAGAATTAAGATAATTATGTTCCTATACATTTGTATAAATCTTATTATGAATGCATCTTAAAATGAAGAGCTTGATTTTCACATGTTTTGTTTCTTTCTTTCAGAGCAAAACTTGGGATGCCTCCTTTCTTGAGCCCTGAAGCTCAGAGTTTGCTAAGGGCACTGTTTAAACGAAATCCTGCCAACAGATTAGGTGAGGATACAGACTTCATGATTTGAGTCACAGAAGTCTGAAGATTTACAGTACCAACATCATTCTAGAACAAGTACATGTGTGCTAGAGCCCTCTTAGCAGAAAAGCCTAGTAGATTGTGCTCAGGTCCACCAACACATGTCAGGAGTGCAATACTCAGTAATGGTAGAATCTGTTTTTTCTTCCTTAACAGCTTTGAAGCTCTCACACACAAAATGGATATCAGATGTTTTTTTAGGAGCGGCTGGCCGAGTGGCTACAACGCCGGACTCTCCTTCGGGAAACCCAGGTTCGATCCCTCGGTAAGGTGTGGGATTTTTTTCTGTCTGAGGCAAAAAGAAAATCCTAACCTGCACAGTTTGCGGCGACTGCACTAGCCAGGCGGCCTTAATTCCTCAGGCTCAAAGACCCCTCTGCCATACACAGCAAGATACTATATTGGCAGTAAATGACAGTTAATCTAGCCAACTGTCATGGACAGTTATTACCTTAACAGCACTCATTCTCCACCAACATGTATACATTCACGTACTGATATCTTTCTGTCTTGATCAGGTGCTGACTAGAATCTTCTCTTGCTGTCTTTCTCCTTTTCCATTAATTTTAGCCGGCCCCCATGGCGAAGGAGTTACAGACGCAATTCATAATCTCGCAAACCGTGCTTGAAACACAGCTGTGGGTGATTTGTCATCAGACCGCCGTACGTTGGTTTTTATAAAATGGAATGAGTTCTGGTTGTTTAGAAAGGAATGGTAAACTACTGAACGTAAACTTGCCAAGAAATCACAAACAGTAAAAAAAAATACTGAGGTTGGCTGTGACATCCTGCAAAGGATATGCAATTAAATTTTTATTTTAACCCTACCAGCCCTGAGACCCTGAACCTAACTGTCCCCTATACCTGGGCTCCTGATCATTAAAGAGAAAAAACCAACATAGACAAATGTTAGTTACATGCAAACATGTGGTTAGAATAAGATGTAACTTGGAGACATTGTAGAAAATAGGTCTACCTTTCATCTAGTGCCGATATTCCACCTTTGTGTGCCAATCCAGTCTGAATAAACCAAAGTATCAAAATAAACCAAAGTATCAATCACCTATTGGACTGTGAAAAGCCTAGACCTACATCGCTGTCTTGTTGAAGTGCTTGGTTTATCAGCCGCTCGATTCATTGTGGTTTTTGGTGAAATCGGTACAGCGGTCTGGTAGGGTTAACATATCTAACCAACTTTTGTGAGCAATCATAACGTTCACAGCACCCATTCTCTACCAACATGTAAACGTTCATGCACTGATATCTTTCTGTCTTGAGATGCTGTCAAGAATCTTCTCTTGCTGTCTTTCTCTTTATCCATTAATTGTACCAGTTGTCACAGTATGCTTCAGTCTTTTCATAATGTGGCCAGACTTATTCATGCCTCCTCCTGATATTTGTGGTACGTTTTTTTTTGGTCAAAATGTCTTTCAAAATATTTTGATTAATAATTTTATTGTCTGTCACTGTCTAGATAATATATATATATTATAAATAAATTATGTCAGTGTTGTCCAGTAGAAATAAATATAATGGGTTTAACATTGTCAGTCATTAGTTACATTATCATTTACTAAGTCCAGACAAAATAATTTGTGGACATGCCTGCAAGCTGTTTCAGCATGGTGTCTTAGTGTGTAGCTATTAAAAGTGATGTTATGCTCACCTCATGACACGCTCTGACACGTTTGAGTTGACCTGTATTTGTTGATGTGAATGGAGCAGATTTCTGGACACGGCTCTTGAGACAGGATTTCATTGTACATTTGGGCAGGATCAGTTTATTTCATATTACTGTCCCTTCTGTTTGATACTGTTCTAGCTGAAACCCTCCTTTATGTTTTCAGCTTTCTGCAATGACTGTATCAGTCATTCTCTATAATTTCCTCTCAAGTTGTTGCTATGAGGACCATGTCATCAGCATAACATGAGTTTATGTTGTCTCCACTAACTGATACCTGGGTTGTTTTCTATAGATCTTGTGCTTCTCTTTTTGTTTGTTTTAGTAATGTCTACACAAGAAGTCAGGTAATTGTTAATATATGTTATTTACTAAGACTCCCAAATATTTGTATATGGATGCTTGTCTCTGTAGATCAATGTTCATGTTAGTTAGTTAGTTAGTTATCAGTTGGGGTATCTTCGTTGCACTCCGGACATGTCCATAGGTGCTCAGATCCTCCCCCCAGCATATGCATCAGCGTCTGGTGGCTAATAGTGCCAGTTCTGTGTTGGTTGACGAGGCGCTTTGTTTTCCCGATGTACCTCTCGCGTCTGGCTGTGCCGATTCTTACTCCCAGGTCTTTCATCCTGGAAAGCGATGTGGAATCACTGGCGTCAAAATCCTCTGTTCTCGCCATATCTTTAAGGGCGTTAATAACATCGGCACGATCCATGGGCTGGCCATCTACAGGGGGTGCAGAGCCAGCCAATTTATCAGCTCGTTCATTTCCCTCGACTCCCGCATGTCCCGGGACGAAGATGAAGGTGACTTTGCGGACAACAGACTTCCGCAGCGACTCAGTCCACTGTCTACGTACAGATCCAGCTTCGACCTTCTGAATCATGCTCATTGAATCACTTAGTACACACACGTTGGTATAATGCTGTGATTCCAGCCATATGAAAGCCTGTGTAACTGCCATCACCTCCATCGTCATGCTGCTCGTGGTCATAGAGTGGGCACCACTGGATTCTTGAACGGTTCGGCCCGCTGAACGGGCTGTAAATGCCCACGCACTTCTCTGCTGCTTTACAACAGATCCATCTGTATAGATGAGCACTTCGGGGCTATCTGAGTGATCATAGATGAGCGCGTTAACCTCTGCATTGACAGCGGCAGGGTTCTGCTCTCTGCACCGTCTGTCGAGTGTGATAATGCAGGAGAAGGTACACTTAAAAGCTGGAGGCACCGGCACCCATTCCTTGCCGGGGTTGATACTGGTAAGACTGCAGACCTGTCCGACGACATCTTCCGCTCGACCCATCCATGATTTGCCCCTCTTTAGCCTGTCACCCTTTTCTCTGAATACAGCGTCATGCAGAGGGTGCTGCTCATCTGCACTTATTTTTAAGTATGCACGAGCTCTCCAGATCTTGATCCTGTGTTCCATTGTCGGGAAGTCAAGGAGGTATCTCATTGCTACACAGCTGGTGTCTCTCGTGCAGCCCAAAATGATGCGCATGGCTTCGTTTTGTACCTTTTCAAGTCTTCCAATCTGTGTAGGGCTGACAGTGAGGATGGCCAGGGCATACTCGATGCGTGAAAGCACAAGTCCTTGGAACAGAAGTAATAGCAGTCTTTGCTCGATATTGACAGTCGCCTTGACTCTCATTGCTGCCAAACCTTTTCGAGCCTTCGTTATGACATAATCGACATGATCTCTGAAGGACAGGCTACGATCAAGCCTCACGCCAAGATATGTCATTGACTGGGTTCTACTCAGAATGCTCCCATCCATTCTTACTGCCGGCAGGTCTGTTTTCACAATATGGTTGTTTAGTGAGAACCATGTAACCGTTGCCTTTGCAGGGTTGACAAGGGCATCGGCATCAGCACACCATGAGGAAATTTGATCTAGTTCCCCCTGCATATAGTTGGCAACCGCCTGTCTATCTCGACCCTGTCGATACACGAGGATGTCGTCAACGAATGATAGAGTCCTACCCCTCCCATCCAACTGTTGTTCAGTGATCGGCACCGTATACACGTTGAATAGTACTGGTGACAGTGGTGAACCCTGCGGCAATCCTGGACATATCGTTATCGGCTCAGAAGACCAACTCCCGCATCTTAGCACCACCTTCCTTTGGAGTAGAACTGCAGCTATCCATCGTACAAGGTGAGGGTGCACTTTCAGTCTGAGGAGGGTTTGCATCAAGTGCTCGAAAGATACTCTGTTATATGCGTCCTCTAAGTCTATGGCGGCCGCACATGTCTCTTCTCTGACCTGAAATCCTTCGTAAACATCTTGAGCAAAGACCGCCGCATTCAGCCATGACTCTTTGTTGCGTCTGTATCCTCCAAGTGTGGGCGGGAAGCAGCCGAGCTGTTCCAAGTCCCAAGCAAGTCTGTGTGCTACAATTTTCTCCAGTAGCTTGCCAACAGTATTCTGCATCGTAATGATTCTGTAGCCGCTTATCTTGGAGTGGTCTTTGTTCGGTTTTGGCAGCGGCAGCAAGTAGCTGTGTAGCCATTCTTCTTTGACCTGACCCCTCTGGATACTGGTGTTGAATTCTCTGGCCAGTTCTTCCATGTCATCATCTGATATCACCATTAGGTCACCATATCGGATGCCGTCTGGGCCTGGGGCGGTGTTAGGTGATTTCTTGAGCATCGCACGTAATATCTCAACTGTGATTGTCCATTCTTCGCCTGTCCCGACCCCCTCGCACAACTGAGAGAGTGTTGTTGTGGTCCTCTGTCTGGCAGGCTCGTCTTTCTGGTCAGTCTGTTCTATGCAGTGTGCAAGAAGGGCCTTACCTTTATCCGCATCCGACTTTTTCCATGCGAGGTCTGTGCCTTGAAAGTCTGGAATACCCCTACGTTGTGCAGCACCGTTCATGCTCTTGTGGAGGCGCCAGAATGTCGTAAGAGATTGCTCGGAGCACACCTTCCTGCAGAACTCGTCCCATTTGTCGGCCTTGGCCTGTTTGGCGCAGGATTTGAATAAAGTCGTCGTCCTAACGACCTCAGTCTTCAGGTTCGCCAGCTCAACCTGTGGCATGTTAGCCTTTCTGGCCTTTTGCCAGTCTTTGACAGCCTGCCTCTTTCCCAGCCACACCTTCTCGACCTCTCCATTCCACCATGGTGGCTGCAGCCATCTTTCTTGTCTCCTACGGGAGGAAGTTAGTTTCCTTCTTCTGATCTTGCTTATGGCGTCTTGACCAGTGGTGTCGTACGGGAAGGCATTGGTCTTGTTTCTTTGACTCATGGCCCCGTCTTTCTTGATCAGGATGACACAAGGGTAGTGGTCACTATCGTGGTATCCCAGTGTGCCCCACCGGCACCTTGGTGCGATGGTGGGCGACACCAGAGCCAAGTCAATGATGCTGTCAGAGTCGCCTGGTCGAGTGGCCATTCTAGTGACCTTCCCATCATTCAGACAGATTAGGGCAGCAGATGCCAGGGCGTCCTCCAATGTTCATGTTGACAAAGCATATTGCAATCTTGCCGGAAGTGTTCTACTGTCTGTTCTGTTAATGCACATATCAGTGCACAGTAAATAACCTAGCAGAACAGAATAGTATCCATTTTTATTGACTGACATTGACATTTTTATTATTTTTGTTTACAACAGGGTCGGGCCCAAATGGCATAGAGGAGATGAAACGGCATCCATTTTTCAGTACCATTAATTGGGTGAAGCTGTTCAAGCGAGAGTTGCAGCCCCCATTCA
This sequence comes from Cepaea nemoralis, assembly GCA_014155875.1. Taxonomy (NCBI): domain Eukaryota; kingdom Metazoa; phylum Mollusca; class Gastropoda; order Stylommatophora; family Helicidae; genus Cepaea; species Cepaea nemoralis. The sequence continues at coordinate 58,977 of JACEFZ010022518.1, read as the reverse complement.
AACCAGCAGTTGTTCAAACAGATGATGTTTTCTACTTTGACAAAGAATTTACATCTAAGACCCCCAAAGGTATGTCTGTACAGTTTTTATAAGTATCTTACATAGACCTGATCCGAGAGTCTGATAATATAGGATTCTGGTGGTCATGTGATAAACCCATAAATTTCATAAAAGTTAATATTCTGTGAAAGAAAAGGGATAATAAAAGTAACTGATCACAACCCGCCCAGCAATGGGTATTAGTAAATATCCAGCAATGGGAACGTGGTAAGTGCAATATTGATCACATGACCTGTCGAGTGCTGATTGGTCTATACAAATATGGGGCTAGCACTATATACTCAATACACCTTGCAGCATAGAAGAGGATCCTTTTGTTGAAATACTGAACACTTAAGTAGCAGCAATTAAAATGGGAAATAAAGAGGGCAATTATGAACAAATAAAGCTAGGAGTACGACAGGGATGTGTCTTGTCACCTGGATCTCTTCTCCCTCTATAGTGAAGTAATAATGAGATAGATCAAATAGAAGCCAGAAATACTATAATGGAGGTTATAATACAAAAAATATATGCTAGGCAGATGACACATTATTGGTTGTGGATAATGCAACAGATCTACAACAATTGTTGGATATTGTAGTAACGGAGTGAACAGAAAGGACTTTCCTTGAATATCAAGAAAACAGTAACAATGGTGATATCAAAGAAAAATGTGACACCAAAATGTGAAATAGAAATAGAAGGGAAAATTCTTAACCAAGTGGATAGTTTTAAATACCTAGGGACATTTATAACATCAGATGGAAGATGCACAACAGAGATTAAGAGCAGAATAGGGCAAGCAAAAGATGCATTTCGGAAAATGAGTAACCTATGCAATAAGGTACTATCATTGAATGTAAGAAATAGAGTGCTAAAGTGCCATATAGAACCTGTATTGCTGTAAGGCAGTGAATCTTGGCATCTGAATGAACAAATTAGGAAGAACTTGGAAGCAACAGAGATGTGGTTCCTAAGATGAATGTTGCGAATTCCTTGGACAGCCAAAGTAACTAACAACGACTGCCTGAAAAAAAGCTAACGAAACTAGAACATATACAACAATAAGAAAGAGACAAATAGTTTTCTTTGGTCATGTGATGAGAAGAGAGGCATTGGAGAACATCTTGACATCTGGAAAGATCGAGGAGAATAGAGGGAGAAGCCAACCAAGAGAAATAATGCTGGATGGATTGGGACGGTGGCATGGAGAAATATCATCAACAGAGTTGATCCAGAAAACCAAAGACCAAGATCTGTGGAAAGCCATGAATGCCTACACCAGCCGACATGGCACTTGATGATGATGGTGATGATGATGATACTTAGGGAGGTTTGTCATACTGATTCTTGATTTCTTCTGTAGGTTCTATTGGTAGTGTGTTTACTTACCAGAGCAGTGGTTTTGACCTCCAGTAGTAGCCTTCATGGCCTTCCCACATTATTCATGTCTGTCTCTATCTCTCTTCTCCTTTTTTGTTGGCCCTGTGGTTTATAGACAAGAAATTTTCTAGTTATAGTATCAGATTTTCTCAGTGTGTGTCCTACCCAGTGCCAGTATCATTTCCTCATCTCTCGATTCACTTTTGTTTAGTTTTCTCCATTAGCCCCACATTGATGATTCTGTCATACCACTTTTGTCTTGTTTTGCATAGGCACCAAATAATTGTTTGTAATATATTAGTGATTGGTTTAGTTGTTGTCCAAACTTATGATCCATACAGTAGTACTGATTTAACATTCTAAATGTGGTGTGAAGCTAAATTTCTTTGGGTTAACAAATTGCCCAATGCTTATTCCTGCAGATTCACCTGGGATACCACCAAGTGCAACTGCCCATGAACTGTTCCGGGGGTTTAGTTTCATAGCACCAGCATTGTTAGAGAATGAAAATCCTTCACCTCCAGAGCATGCTGTCATCAATAACAATGGTCTTGCAAAGGTAATCTCTTCTGCTTTCTTTCTTCTTTCTTCTTCATCTTGTGTGCAAAAATGAATTATCTGCAAGTTGTCACATTACTATGAACACTCTTTGACTGTTACCATCATTTATATACATGTTTTTTAAATTTAATTTCTGAGTTGGCTAGAACTTAGTATGCATAGATGGCTATTTTAGTTTAGTTTATATTACTATTTTTCTTTTGATTTTGCTATTAAACTCATAGTCTAGATATTTCTTTTCACCATTTTGACATTTAAAAAAAATATTATTTTCATTAATCTTTCTTCTTTGACCCTGGAGGTAAGTTAAATTGTACATTTCCATATTTATTTCGACATAATTAGACATAACATATTCAACTGCCTCGATGTTCGTATCAAATATGTGATGTTCAATCAAAAGGCTAATCAGACATGATCAAAGCAGATCTAACCCCTAACATTCAGGATTGAGGGTAGATATGATGCCCGTATGTTACCGAGGTCCATGAGGGAAGCAAAGAGTTTCCAAGATATCATTTCCTTCTATATGGAAGTAATGACTTGTCTTTGTATTTTCCCCTGCAGCTTCCTGGTGTTAAGATCTCACCATTCAGCGACGACTATGAGCTGAAAGAGGTCAGTGACCATTTATACCTTTGTGTTGTGAGGTTGTAAACAAGCTCATATTTATTTACAATTATATATAATCATATTTGTTTATAATAGGATTGATTTGAGGTCCAGTAACACACAAGTTAGGGATTGAAGGATGCTTTATACATTAACATGTTTTTTTAAAACTGCTTTGGTTTTTCATTTGGTATTCTGACTTAAGATCTCGGAAGGAACAGAAATGTGGTTCCTGAGACAAATGTGAATTCCTTGGACTGCCAGAGTAACTAACAACGATTGTCTGAAAGAGGCTAATGAAACTAGAACATTATATACAACAATAAGAAAGAGACAAACAGCTTTCTTTGGTTATGTGATGAGAAGAGAGGCAGTGGGGAACATTGTGATGACTGAAAAGATCAGTAGAAGAGAGGCAGAGGCAGACCAAGAGAAATGATGCTGGATAGACTGAGATGGTGGCATGAAAGAATATCATCAGCAGAGTTGATTCAGAACACCAAAGACCACGAACTGTGGAGAGATATGAATGAATGCCTACACCAACTGGCAGGGCACTTGATGTTGATTATCATTCTGCCTTTGAATGTTAGGATTTTTATTGCATTCTGGAAATACATTATTTGCCTGATGTATATTACAAAACACTGATCTGTGAAGACTCGACCAGAGAAAAACACTTGTGGCTTTAAAGAGTATATTCCCAGAAGTAAACAGTTGACAATAAATGGTGGCATATTTGTGGCTCAGCTGTTATTGAGTGAACATCTTGTTTCATTGAGAATTTACCATGAGATATATGTGAACTTTTTTAACTGAAGACTTAGTTTGAGGCATATTTTAACTTGTTTAACTGAGGACTTCGCTTGAGGCATGTGTTAATTTAGTTGTTTAACTGAGGACTTAGCTTGGGAGAAATATGAATTTGTGAGCTACAGTTGCATAGTGACTAAACACTCACCTGCAGCCCATCTATCCAAGTCTGAGTGGATTACAAAATGTATGAAGCTTCAGGAGGGAAAGCCATCATTGACTAGTTAAAGACAAAGGTAACTGAAGAAAAACAGTAATATACCCTGTCCTGTAATGCGGGTGAAGTTGATAGCAAACTCTGCTGGTAATGTCATGAGCAGGGGCGGGCACGGGTTCTATGCCTGCTCGTCGATTGTTAAATTGAGGGAAAGATTGGTCACCTATTCCTTAGCTAGAACTTCTTCAGGACTTTTTTGTTTGTTTGATTTTTTCTTTCCTATAATATTAATTAATGCCTGTTATACATCTTCAATCTGATGTTATCACTGTATTTATGCACTTGAAATATGTACTTCCTTAAAATAAAATTCATTGACTGTTATTCATTTGGGAATGTGGCCTTACTACTTCTTTATTATTACTCCAAGTAAACATGTTGGTGTAATGGTTAGGATGTTACAATGGCATGAGCTCAGCTGTACAAAGGTTTTGTTGTCAGCTGTCATTAATCACTGCAGAGAGGAAAGGATAGGCTATCTATTTCTCTGTGCACTGTGGCCTACAAAAATGTGATGGCCCTAACATTTCATATACCCAGGGCAAGTTCCTGCTACGGACTTGTTTGTTTGTTTTTATTGTTATTCTAAGTAAGGCCTCTCTCTCAGCATTTTTGAGCCACTATTTTAACCGATTCCTGTATGTTATTTGAGCTGTTGGCTTAAAAGTCTTAAAAAGTCTTAAAAGAGGTTGATTGAAAGCAGTTTTGTTGCTTCTAAATTTTGCTCATATATTATATTATATTATATTATAATTATATTATAATTATATTATATTATAATTATATTATAATTATATTATATTATAATTATATTATATTATAATTATATTATAATATATTATATTTATAATTAACACCTGGTTTTGATAGTAAATTATAGTTGTCACATTGGTGTAACAATTAGAACATTAAGCAGGAGCCCAGTTAGACAGGGGTTTGATGTATGCTCTAATCGTTCACTAAGGAATGTCTCAACGCATTACATAGCCACAGCATATTCCTGCCATGGGACTTTTTTTTTTTAAAAATATTTAATTATCAATAATAGCTTACATCATCACTAATTATTATTTTGAGGAGCAGGTGGTCCATGGTTCATAATGTTTGCCCCATACATTGTGGGATGCATGAACAATCCTCGGTAAGGCTTAAGTTTTTTTTCTTTTTTTCTTTCCTGGCCTGCATTCTATGTGATGAACTTGAGTAAGCAACCTTTATTCATCAGTCCTTAAAAACTTGTGGCACACATCAGTGTACATGTTCCATACAGAAAGCAAACATTACTGTACCAGGTATCTGGAGATATTTTGTTTCTCGTTCTAATAACATAAGTTAGAGTGATGAGGTTAGTTCACTGTTTGCTTGAAACCAAAGGGAGCAGTCTTATATAAAGAAAACACACATTAAATGAAGTCAACATATTAAAAGTAATATATACCTATAATTCATTCAGTCAGTAGCATGCCTTTTGCAGAATCTTACTCCCATAACAACCTTCTGGAAAACTTCTCGGTCATAAACAAGATGTCCCTGTCTGATAACATCAATCTGGAGATCATCTGCCACATCCTGCACCCATCTTCTCTTTGGCCTATCTCTTCCTTTCTTCCCTGGCATATATCCCTCCATTTTTGTTCTTTCAAAACTTTCATGACGTTTCAAGTGACCAAAACTTTTCAATGTTCTTTGTTTTATCGTCTTTAGTAGCCACCCTTCTTCAATATTCAGCTCTTGTCATATGGATGTATTTGTTCTTTTCTGTATCCAAGATAGATAGGTAGAACCCATCTGTACCTATAATATGCAACTAAAATACCCCATTTTTAACTGTGAAACAATACATTGAGCAGGGTAGAAATTTAATTGTAAAAACATGGCCATTTAACACAAACATAACTGTTCTTATTGTTTGCTTTCTTCATTTCTTCCAAGGATATTGGAATTGGCTCTTATTCTGTCTGTAAACGTTGTATTCACAAAGTCTCAGGGAACAGCTATGCTGTGAAGGTAAGATTTGGACTGGCTTAGGTACTGGCATGAGACTGTTAGTGTCTCGTGGGTGGTGCTTATTTTAATGTGCTGTTAACTTGTGAAAGGCTACTAATGTTGTTATGTGATATTAAAGAAGGAAATGTTTGTGGTATTAGCCACCCTAGAAGTGTAGCTGTCGGTAGATGTCTTCAAAGTATGACATGAATTCAAAGAATGAATTGTTATTGAATTTACAACTGTCAGAATGCCTGTTGATTAAAAAAACAATCTAGTATCTTATGATGGTGACAACAGGCTATTTGTAATAATTGTGTGCTGTTGTACCTACAAGCACTTGGAATCAACGACTGGCAAGAGAAGGTCCACCAGAGAGACGAATGGAGATGGATTGTATTTGCAGCAAAGAACCTTAATGGCTCGGAAAGCTGAAGAAGAAGAAGAAGAAGTGTGCTGTTGTAGAAAACATACAAGTGGAGGGGTAGAGATGAGACTAAGACAAACACAAACCTGCTGCCTTGTAGGTGGACTTTGGACAGTTATGGGCTAGTGAATGGTGACTTGATAGAAATTCCTGTGAAAATTAGTTGCACTGGGCCACACCCAGATGAAGTCTGAACATGTCTAATGTAGTTCACTTTATGTGACATTATAATTGCTTTCTCATTTGAAGTAAAATAAGTAAGTAAATATTAATGTTTCATCTTGAAATGTACAAATCTTGGCACTAAAATGTCATTGTTGCTTCAATTTGTACACATTCTGATTCAGATAATGGATAAAGACAAGAGAGATCCTTCAGAAGAGGTTGAGATTTTATTAAGGTTTGGACACCATCCTAACGTGATCACCCTAAGAGATGTAAGTTTTACAAATTAGCTTGTTATATTGCTTATATCATTCCCTGTTTTTTTAACTTATGTTTGAATATGGTTTCTGTTTTATGTGTTAGTTTTAACCTGCTGTATTTTTTTATACCACAGTGTTTTTATGTGTGTATGTATGTGTTTTTTTTATTATATGTCTCTATGGTTCCCCCACCTAGGAAAGAATAGCATTGTGGAGGAAAAGTGGCCACCTCACCCATTAAAATATGGCCTAAAATATCTGAAGGCATTTCACACTCCGGTGACAGTATCTGGTGATCACATCTGATGCAAAACTTGTTGGTACTGAAAAACTTAAATGTTAGTCTAAGAAAATACTTCATTTTCTATAGTGTTTGATATATTATATCGTAGCACTCCCTGGGGTGAGGGGAACCTGCTATCACACTTTAACAACGGGATACCTTTAGCCCTGGGACATAGGTGACCTCAGTCCACAACCCCTTCGGCCCTTGGAACCCTATCTCCCTCACTCTCAACCAAGGGACGTTACCCCTTTCAAACTTTGTCCTGAACTCATGACGCAACTCTGGCAGCTAACTATGTTAACAATATGGTGTATTATACAAGATGAATGGATGAATGAGAATGATGATGATTCTGAGATAGACCTTGCAGTATCTATGCGAGATAAGACGTGGCAAGGATCGAGTAGCCTCCTGGAGAAAGTGTCATCATCATCAGGGCCTCAAGTCACACTATTGGGTAAGTCAAACACGCTCACCAAGTATCTCAGGCCTCCCTCCAGGTATAAGTTTCTCCACTTGGATAGGAATGGCTGGCGAGTCGACTCACTGGTACTTGGGACCTCCGGTGGATGACGTCCCTGACATCTAGATCACCTTAGGGTAAGGATAAAGGCTGTCTCTTGGGAGCTGAGTAACTAGAACACTCCTCTGAAGCGTCTGGAAGTATCGATAGTACTGCGGGTATAGCAAGAGGGTGATCTCTCACTCAATGGTAATAGCAGTCCTAACTGGCTATGCAACCCGCGCAGATCTCCCGACTCATATCGCAGATATCACAGCACAGATACCTCCCGCTGAAATGTGGCACTTTAGATAGAGTTCAAAACAGTCAAAAGTTCTTCCACAATATCAGGCACCACAGGGTACCAGGCACTTGGTAGCGGAGACATCATAACTAGTTCGGCATGAAGGCAGTCAGTCAGGCTCACAGTGGGGCCACTAACATGTCAGGGTCTTAAACCTGGCTCGTTAACCTAACACATGTGAGACAGTACAAATACAACGTGATTTGACTTGAGACTCAACGACACGAAGTTTCGATGGATTTATTCACAGATCACGATCTAGAGATGATCATCACAATACATATAGTTATCACAATACACTTACAGGCAACCCACAGCTTACAATCAGTCTCACAAGATGTACAGACGCTCGACTTTCGGGCCACAGAAACACACAAGCCTTTCTCCCATCATACGTCCAGTCGAGTCCACGTCCCAGAGCTGTCTGGCTATTTCCCGCAACGCGCATGTCCACCTGAAGTGGCTTCACGAGGCCTGCGTGCGTCCTGCTTTGTCCTTGCCTGACCGCTGGCTGTCTGTCAGCCGGCAACCTCGCAGGCAGGTAACTAATACTCGCCTGGCGGGCGTAACGATGTTACGGCATCCCCGCTAGGAACTATTTGCCTGGCGGGCGTAACGATGTCCCTGCATCTCTGCTGGCACTACATTGGACTCTGACAAACAACGACCAGATACTTGCCCAGCTGGAGTAACGAACAAGGCGATATGGTGCTGTCATGGCACATAACCTGGGCTATCAGACGTGGAGTGGGCGACGCGTTAGCTGGAGCCCATCCTGAGACATACTCTCGATTGTAAGTACTGCTCGCTGAGGTAGTGGACTTTCAAGCTGTTCACACCGGTTCTCGCCCTAGTCCGGATCACTGGACTCGTCCCCAGATCATGGCTCTGCTCTCAACAAGATAGAATCTGTGGAGGATAACACTCGGTGAGAGCACCATGAATCAGACTTACCCACAGCAGATACACTTAAGTCCCCCTTACTCAGACGTGTGGTCCCTTCCCATAAGGGCCGCACTCCTTCACTGGCTGCTCAAATGGTCGAGGACAGACTGGACCTAGAACCAAAGTGGCAGCTGTCCACCTACATCCTCTTTCTCCGATGAACGTAGGACTGGGCCAAGGTTGGTGTCTGAGATATGGGTCTCTGCTGAAACAGCTAGACAACACATGTGGTTAGTGAGTTAGTTGTACTTATAGATAGAAGGGCCCTGAAGGAGGGCCGATGGCAGTACTTCCTCACCTCCTTCCTGTTATCCGCCAACGCTGATGTCGTACCAGGCCGTAGGCACAATCCAATAACTCCAAATAAATATACAGGGTGATCCCCCTGTAGCAGAAATCCACACCCCGTTCCCCCCTCCCTGGTCCCAGGTCGGGGCATTTAGAACGGTGTCGTGTTCAATATGAACAATTCTGTCGCAATGGTCCCTTCTCCCTCTATCAATCTTTCAGGACACCACTATAGTAAGCTGGCATTCCATCGAGGGAACTAATTTACAAGACAGATGTGAGAAAAGCCAAGAAGAAAGCCAGTGGTCGGCCACCAGGTGATCAGACGCTCGACTCCCGGCACGACCTTGAAACAACCTCGGAGGGTTCGGCGACCGGTGCATTCGATTCGTTGCACTTGCCCGAGTTCATCGATATATCACTCAATATATCCGAAGCGACTCCTTAATCTACTTCCGTTAGCGCTGTGAGTAACGGTTCGGCCGCGCTGGCCCCGCCGACGCTCGAGGTTATAAAGTTGGCCATGTGTGAACTCGAATTATAGGTCTCACTTCCCTGAACTCGATTTTCCCGATCAACAAGGGCTGTAAATAAGCCGCGCACTGCTAACCTATGAAATATCTTAGCAGTACAATGCTGCTACACACGCGTTTGCCCACAGGCTTAATTTTACAGTCGTAAACTACAAGCTTGCCACTGTTCACACGTGACCTCCTTTCCCGCGCCGGTCAGTACACGCGTTAGCGAAATCTCATAATTTGAATCACCGACACCGCACTAGTTATTGAAAACAGTTGTACACATACCTTCACACAAACAGCACGACAGTGGATAAGAGAAGCGTTGTCACTGCAACTGGACATGATGTCGGAAGTCTTTAACCCTCGTCAAGACACGGCGTCCTGCTCTCTCCCTTAGCACTGGGCCAAAATGTCGACTGCCTGCCTGCCCTCTTCGTCTCCAACTGATCATGTGTTCCGGGACAATCGACTGCACTTGCGTCAGACATGCGCAGTCTGTTTTGCCCTTAAACCTGTTCTGTCATCCACCTACGGGAATAATTTTAAAGGGCGAGCAACGATTCGGGTCGGGTTGAGTCAAATTACTGGTTACTTCCCTTTCACTGGTAAATTTTCGTCACCCGAATCTCCGATGTCTCACCGGACATTTCCTCAGCAGAAACATCACGAGGCGGACCCACTGAATTCTGCGACAAACGTCTCTGACGGTTGTTTCACAGCTATTTCATGTGTTTGTGGAATCAAATAATTTATGCTCCACACTTGACGTCTGTTTGCTTAACAGGTTTTTGACAATGGAAACAAAGTGTACCTAGTTACAGAATTAATGAGAGGTGGAGAACTGCTTGACAAAATACTGCGACAGAAGTTTTTCTCTGAGCGGGAGGCCAGTGCCGTTCTGCAGATAGTGGCCAAAACTGTGGAATATTTGCATTCACATGGGGCAAGTATATTTGTAGTAGAAAGCTTTCTCATATTTATCCTGTGGCTGTGCTCTTTGACAGAAATGCCTTTTTGTATTTGTTATAAAGAAAATCATGCAATCATTTTGCATATAATTCTCTTTTATCTTTCTATACCATCTTAGTCAAACAGTAGCCAAGCATCTGACATGGTAAATTAGCATTCATAGTCTTCCCACTCCTAGCCTGGGATGTGAACGTCCTATCGGATCTTGCACTATTTTGGCATAATTGCACATAGATGTGCCAATTTTATATCAGCGAGACCTCATCCCCACACCTTGAAATCAGGGTTCAGAATTGGGCATTTGGTATGGTAAATTCATTTAGCAGTAAATTCATGTTTTTTTGGGGGGTTTTTTTTGAGTGGTTGCCATGGTAGCGCTGTGACTAGCACTTTTGCCTAGGGTGGTCATGTGTTCAAATTCACATTGGGGACGATTTTTAGAATCCTAACCTAAAATGGATGCCAGGAAATGTCTTGTAAAGTAAACACAACTCGCATGAAATTCACCACATCAGTCCTTGAGGGCTGATTGATCTATAAATATAGGGTGCTAGCACCAAATGTCCAATACATATTAAAATGTATCACATGTTTATGGTTGTTGAGCCTAATTCACTTCCATGGCAGTGGGCGTGCAACAGTGATGAATTAGTTCAGTGATTAGCTATTAGATGGAAAGATAACCACACTGGAATATTAGCACATGAGTAAATTAGCCAGAAGTGGGTAGCTGAGATTTTATAAGTCATCCATATCTGGGATGTGGGTTCTAGTGTCAGGTGAAGCAAGAGGTGACAGTCACAATCCAGCCTTATGGGACATGAAATGAAAATCAAAGTCTTTACATCGACTATTGGTGACTGCTTGATATCACTGTGGCAAACTCAAGCTAGTATAATAAATTAGTACAGTGTAAGACTACATTTGTTTTACTGGTCAGAAATATGGAGAGGGACTGAAACAATTACAAATACACTAGAAGTTAGTTAGTTAGTCGACAGATCATCCTCGTTGCACATCGAACCATTCAGTCCATAAGTGCTCGGATCCCCTCCTCAGCAAATCCCGCAGCGTGTAGCGGCTAACGACGCCAGTTCTGTGTTGGTTTATCAATCTTCTTTGGCTTCCTGCGTAGTGTTCTTGTTTGGCCACCCCTCTTTTAATTTGCTGCTCTCGCAGTCTGGCCATTGTTGTAGATTCACAGTCATCACTTGGTTCTCGCAAAAGTCTCACTTCTCGTAGAGCATTCAGAATGTCAGCCTGGTCCATGGCGCGTTCGCCCTCCACAGTAGCCTCACCTGCGAGCTTGTCAGCCCGCTCATTTCCTTGTACTCCCGCATGCCCTGGCACGAAGATGAAACTAATCTTTGCCAGCCGAGACCGCTTCAGAGGCAGCAACCATTCTCTTCGGATCGACCCCTCCTCTATCCTCTTGATCATGTTCGTTGAGTCGCTAAGGAAACAAGCCCTAGTGAATGTCTGTGTCTCGAAGCCATGTTATTGCTTCAAATACACTAGAAGCTTTCATTAACCAATGCCTCAGAATAGGGCTAAACTTGTATGACACAGAATCACTAAATCAGAGCTTTAGGGGAGAACAAAACAGATTCCAGCAATCAGGATGTGAGGAAGTGACCCTAGCATTGTATAAGGCACAGAGAAAACCTGATGATAGTATAACTAGAAACAGTTTTCTCTCCATCCATCATGTGCCATGTCGATGAGCTTGGGCGGTCATGTTTTGCCATCTCACTCGATCACCAGAGTCGTGGATCAGCTCCGTGTTTCTGTCTCGACCATGCCACATGCCAAGCCATCCAGGTATTTACTTCTCAGTCTTCCCCTTGGTCTCTTCCCTTCAATCTTGCCAGTCGTCGCCAAATTCTCCAATTCATTTCTTCTCATAACATGCCCAAAAAATGTTGACTGTCTGCGTCTAATGTCTCTAATCAGTTTACAATCTTTATTTGTTTCTTGTAGGACTTGTTCATTGGTTTTTCTGTCTGTCCATGGTATTCTTTGCATTTTCCTCAGAAACCACATTTCCACAGCTATCATATGTTTTTCAGCTTGTCTGCTCATTGTCCACGCTTCACATTCATATAAAAGTACAGGTTCTATGTAGCACTTCAACACTCTTTTTCTCATTTCAGTTGATATCTTTTTATTGGTCAGTATGTTTTTCATCTGGCAAAAGGCTACCTTCGCTATGGCAATTCTTGTTCTAATCTCTTCAAGGCATCTCCCATCAGATGTTATGACTGTTCCGAGATAACTGTACCGATTCACTTGTTTAAGAATATGCCCTTTTACTTGTATATTACATTGTGGTCTTTCTTCCTAGTGACAACCATAAACTGTGTCTTTTTACAATTCAATTCTAACCCTAATTGTTCACTGTGTGCAACAACCGCATCTACTAGATTTTGCAGGTCCTGTTCATTGTCTGCAATCAAGACTGTATCATCTGCATTTCTAATGTTATTGATGTATCGTCCCCCAATGTTGATTCCTTTCATATCTTCTATATTTCTGAAAATATTGTCACTGTACAGGGACACATGATCTGGAGACATTACACATCCCTGTCTCACATTCTCGTTAATAGGCTGATATTGACCTACTTCATTATCAATTCTTATGGCAGCTTGTTGTTTCCAATATATGTTTTTTACAAGTCTAAGGTCTTTTCCATCAATTTGTAGATCTTCAAGCATCCTTATCATGTCGACATGTTTCACTTTATCGAAAGCCTTTGTGTAGTCAATAAAGCAGAGGTGTAGATCTTTGTTTACTTCTATAGAATGTTCAATTACTGTTCTCAGTATATACACAGCATTTACTGTATCCTTGCCTTCTACAAACCCACATTGTTCCTCTCCTATTTCAGGTTGTATTTTCTTCCTAACTCTTTGCATGATAATTCTTAACAAAATCTTCGTGAAGTGACTCATTATACTAATCGTTTGATGTTGATCACATTCCAAGGCTTCTGATTTCTTTGGGATTGCAATAAATACAGAATTACATAATTCATGAGGTATATCTCCAGTATCATATGTGGTATTCAGGAGTCTGGTAACTTTATCTACTCTGTATTCTTCTAAAGCATTAATCATTTCTGTTGTGATTTCTGTTTTCTCTGGAACCCACATTTCAAATGAAATAGAGGGAGACCTAACAACACACAGAGAAAAGAATTAGAGACATTAATAATGTAGGAAGGATGTGTATGGGTTGCCTAGGATAGCAAAAGATAGAATGGCTTGGTGTGAGTTGACAGAGGTTTTGTGCTCAAGCAGAAGCACATTGCAGTGGAAAAAAGATAATACTCTACATGTCTTTAAAGAAAAGTCATAAAAGTCGAGAGGATCGTCTTCATTACACCAGGTTTTATCCCATATGGCTCGGTCTCTTTCCACAGGCTGGTCTGCTGAAAGCGTTGCACAAAGCATGAACTCCGTAGCTCCAGCGACGACCTCCAGGAGTCTCGAGAAAAATGCACTTGTGAACTGAAAGACGTAGCCCGGAATTGAACCCACAACCTACAAAGCGTGTGAAAGACGGCTTGGCCACTTCACCATGGAGACTCCAACTCTACTTGTATATTGTGCTAGTATATGTCAAACAATGGAAGTGAAGTTATGTTGTTATTATTTCTTTTTCTCTTCCTCAGGTTGTTCATAGAGACCTCAAACCCTCCAATATTTTATATGCTGATGATAGTGGTTCCCCAGACAGTCTTCGTATCTGTGATTTTGGCTTCGCCAAGCAGCTGAGGGCAGAGAATGGCCTCCTTATGACTCCCTGTTATACAGCAAACTTTGTTGCTCCTGAGGTGTGTCTGATTTGTTTCATTCATTTGTCCGTTGGTGAATGATTTGCATGTTGCTTTTTTTGCTTGATTATTTTTTGGTTTTAACTTGCATATCCCTTACAGGACGTTGCAGTCAACACCAACATTTTTCAACTGCTGTTGATGTTCTTGGCAAGATTATACTTAGTAGTTTGCCATTGCTTTCTGAGTGACCGGCTCACATACCCCATAAGTAACCAATGCGGCGCGATCTGCTGCCGAATCTTGCACAGCTATGTTCCTCATGTGGATATACGGGATTACGGAGAAAGTCGTTTAACACCTTCGCCAGGGAGACCGGCTATGAGGAGAAATCTTTCTTTATTTCAGTAGTGAATGTATCATTGTATATGTCATTAAGACATGCTTGAGGATATAGTAGTTAGCTCCATATGTTCACTGACCAAACTTCACACAAGGGATGATGTAGTCAGTGTCATGGCTGCCTATACTCTCCCAGCAAAATCTCTGGTATGTTTTATAAAGCTCAGAGCTATGGCAAATTACATAACTACCACAGTTCTGTATCACTGCCTAAATGCATAGTATGATATATAGATATATATATATATATATATCTCTATATCTATAAAACAGAGTGTATGTTTGTGGGTGGATGTGTGGGGATGTATTTGATGCGTTCGATAACGGTCCATCCGATTGAGATGAAATTTTCTACGTTTTCTTTTCATTCCCGTGCAGCCTACTGTCATAGTTTGGTACTGTACAATCAGCTATTTACTTACTAAAAATTTAATTTTGTAATTACCTGACTTAACATAAGAAAATTTATATAAAGGGACATAACATTTAGTAGCATTGCTGTATCTTAGGTTAAGTCCCCTGGCTATAGATAGATAGATCTGACCCGATAAATAGAGAGGGTGGGAGGGACGGACAGGCAGGCAGATAGATAGACAGACAGACAGCCGGGAACGGGAACTTATATGACTACTTATATGAATTAAATGAGATGCTCCCCACCAGGGTCTGGGTGAGGCCGGGTCAGACAGACAGATAGTCAGGAATGGGAGCTTATATGACTACTTATATGAATTAAATGAGATGCTCCCCACCAGGAGCTGGGCGAAGCCTGGCCAGGTCAGACAGACAGACAAAAAGCAGATAGATAGATAGATCCCCGCCAGGGCCTGGGCGAAGCCGGGCCGGGTCAGCTAGTAGATATATATATATATTTTATTATGTAGTGCATGTTGCTTGCCAGACATTTGATTTCAAATTATTTTAAGCCATTTATTGTTTATGTTCATGTTTGTTTTCCCCTCACTTATTTTTTGTTACAAATCTGTAATACTTAACTCACAAAAAACTTTAGATTTTGCAAAATCTAACCAATCACGAACAAATCTGTTTATTGGCTAATGTCGTTGAGGGCCTGCACTTCATTGGGAGACGAAATTCAACAGAAGAAGAATCATCACTAATATTGTAACCTATTAAGAAAGTTTTGTAGTACACACTTGCTGTATGAATTCTGTTCTGTTCCGCAGGTGCTGAAGCGGCAAGGCTATGATGCCTCATGTGATGTATGGAGTCTTGGTGTTCTGCTCTACACAATGCTGGCAGGGTATGTTGACTATATTTAAATTCTGTGTCTGAACATTATGGGACCCACTAAAAAGGTAAAATTAAAGGAACTTTTTACATGACTTAAGATGTATTGGGGACATATTGTTATAGATCAGTGGGCACTCCAGGGGTGCTGTGGTCAATATCAAGTTGGCCGCCTTTACTTCCCAAGCATTTTCTAGTGCCCATTTTAGGCTGGGAGCCAAGGTCAATGTTCACAAATTTGCCTCGATGCAAATTTGAACCCTTGTCAATTGGGTTAGCAGAAAGCGTCTAGCTAGTATGTAATTGTGGCTCCCACGTGATTCTCTGCTGTAAGCAAATGTCCAGTGGGCTTTTTAATGTGGTTGTCTGTTTATTTTCCCAATGATTTACTAAATGTTATTAATTGTTTTTTTATTATGTATGTGCACACAAAAGTACCCATGCATTGATTTTGAAGGTTTTAAGAATGAACATAAATATCAATGAATACTATTTAAAATATGTTAGATTTACTTAAACTGCTTTTTGAGGAAATATTGACTTTATCCATCTTTGCTTGAAACGGTCACATTTTTGTCTCTCTTAAATATATATATACCGTATTTTACGGAGTTTAATCACACTTTTTTCTTCAAAAAATTGCCTCCAAAATTCAGATGCGTCTTATACTCGAAATTAATATAAAAATGGTAAAAATTTTATTGTTTTAAAAAATTGCTTAAAAATTAAGGTGCGTCTTATAGTCCGTAGCGTCTTATAGTCCGTAAAATACGGTATATATATATTTGTGTGTTCAATCGCTTTGAACTCAGACGTGGTCCGTACACATGCTGTTACTGCTAGAGCACTGGACTGATTGTTGTGTGTGGATGAGCTTTTCTTATTACTAGTGTCCCGCTCTATCAGGCAAACCCACTCTGACTTCTGAGGTACTTGTAATTCACGTGCCCAAGTCAAGGATGAGAAGTCAACATTTTAGTCTATTTGAGCTTTAGGGGTTGAACCCGCTACCTCTGCATCAGCAGGTAAAGTTTAAGAGCGAACACTCTTATCTGTGCTACCTCCTCCTCTCTGCCTCTCTCTCTCTCTTTCTCTCACCCACACTTACTTGAGGGGGATGTGTGTGTGTGTGTGTTTCTGTTATTGTAATGATCTTCACTTATGTTTGAAATGTTAGAATATTGTAATGCATTCTTATTTCATTCTCTATTGACAAAGAGCCTTTATTTTACTAACTTTAATAAATATATACATCGCTTGTATGTCTACAGTCACACGCCCTTTGCAAATGGCCCCAATGATACGCCTAATGACATTCTTGCCAGGATTGGAGAGGGAAAATTTTCATTGGTTGGAGGAAATTGGGACTCTGTGTCCCCACAAGCAAAAGTAAGTGTGCTATAAATTCAGTTCTCCGACTATTACATCTTCTACATTCATATTTTAATTTATTTCTGTATATATGTTTTGTTTACTTTGTCTTCAGGGGTTACAAATACGATTTGCAATCCCATATACCACTTTCAAAACACAACTGCAAGAGATTTGGAAGCAGCTCGCCTTGCTGTGTTTTTCATACAATGCTATGAGCGTTTGTCGTTCAGAAAGCAATGGCAAACTACTATAAGTAAACGTCCTAATAAATCACAAATAGCCAATAAATGCTGGGTTTGACTGTGACGACCTGTAAAGGGCATGCAACTAACTTTTAACCTTGGATACGCCTTGCAGTTCTTATTCTTATTATAGTCCATGCCGTGTGGCATTGATGTCCATGTCTGTCCACAGCCTTGTACTGCCAATCATTTCTAATACCGATGCTCCTGTATGCCATGATGTGAAACTGTCCATTATCTTCTCTCTTGGTCTCCGGCTTCTCCTTCCCTCAACATACTCCAGCTTTCCCCTTCTCATGACATTCCCAAAGATTGTGATCTGTTATCTTCTAGTTTAACTAGTTCTCTTTCTTAATTAACTTCTGTCAAGGTATCTTTATTGCTCTTCTATCTTTACAGTGTTCTCATAATTCTCCTATAAAACCACATCTCCACAGCATCCTCATAATTCCTCACTTGTCTGCTGATTGTCCATGATTCGCTTCCATATAATAGGATTGGCTCAGTATAGCTCTTAAGAGCTCTTTTCCTCAACTCAATTGATAAAGATAAATTTGCAGAGGATATTCTTCATCTACCATAGCTCTGCCATACGTTTCATAATTTTCTTTACATATTTTGAAAGAAAAAAGTGATGAGGAAAAACATGCTGGAGAAACAGAATCTCACGAATATGAGTGACATTTATAACCCCAAGCTGTGCTCTGACATGTAAAATTATCTGCCTCAGGCGGCCGATGATGATTACGCCTTGATAGGTTTCTTTCTTTTACTCATTTCTTTCTGTCCCACTCCCTTCTTTTTTTCTGTAAACATTGTCATAATGACTAAAAACTTTTCAGGAGCCTGCACATGTTTATTTGTGTACATGAGTTATTTTGGTATGTATTTTTATACACTGTCTACATTAATTTTCCTTCACATTTGAAAATCGTAACGAGTTTGGCATAATTGATCGCTGCACTGGCAACATGCTCAAATTTACTAGTGACCCAGAATAGAATTTGTATAGCATGTAAGTCCATGTGGGTGTGGAAGTCGAGGAGAAATCACCACGTTAATTTTGCAAGAGTGTTTGTTTAACTAAATGGGCAGCTAGATTTATGTTTTAAAAAACAGATTTATGTTGTAAAATATCATGCCATGACTGGACTGAATAACCTGGTTTAGAATATGTCCTGATGATGATGATGGTTTTTTATTGTGTTTTCAGGACCTTGTCAAGCGAATGCTCCATATCGATCCTCAGAATAGACTAACAGCAACTCAAGTACTTAATCATCCTTGGGTCTCACAGAGAGACTCATTGCCACACTTCAGACTTACACTGCAAGATGCACAGCTGGTTAAGGTAACTGCTGGCTGGGATTTGTACTTATCTTGGTGCTGGTTGTGATACTTATGACAGTGATGGATAAGCTACATTTAAACCAGTTTTGTGTGACTTAGCTTAGTTGGTTGTTTTTTCCACATGCTCATAGGAGGCTTTATCACAAGACCACATATGGACAACACACAACATTTTTGTGGGTCAAGTAATGAGAATTAGAGGACCAGAGAGTATTGTGACAACCTGGAAGGTTCAGAGAGTTAGAGACAGAGGGAAGAGATGCTTGGTACTTGGAAAATGATCAGCTGTGGAACTTATCCAGAAAAAAAGTAACATGTGGTGGAAATGGGGGTGGTGGAGATCGATCACTTGGATTAACTAGCATGATACATGGTGCAACATTACATGCAGTATTTATGCTTTCGTTAATGCATTTTTTAAATTATTAGTTCTTTCGTGCACATTACTTTTATCTGTTATAACGCCCATAAAGATGTTGAGCTGTGTTCCAAGTTTTGTTTAGAAACTGTCTAATCACATAATTAGTTAAGATTAGTTTATTCTAGAATATTATTGATTATCATCATCATCCAGTACCATCTCCACAGTGGAAGGTGGATTTAATGATCTTTTATGTTGTTTATTGTGCAAATTTAGATTCTTTATGTAATTTCTGTGTTGCATGTGTCATCTTTGTTATTTGACCAGCGTAGATGTAACCTGATGACTGCTCCAGTCTTTCATTATCAGAAAGAGAGTCCTCAAAGGAGGCAACAAAGATTTGTTAGATATATCTGAGACAAATGATGCGGCTACCTTGGCTGCCAGAGTGACTAACAATGAGTATCTGAAAAAGATAAAAGAAAGCAGAACATTATATGCAAATATAATGAGACAAACAATGTTCTTTTGTCATATAATGGAAAACTTTGTGACAACTTGACAGATTAGCAGTAAAACAGCAGAGGCTGAGTGAGAGAAATTATGCTGAACGTGCCGAGATCGTGACATGGAGGAATATCATCAAGTGAATTTATCCACCAAGGACCACCATCTATGGGAATGCATGAACTCAAAGCCATCTGGCATGGCACATGATTCAGCAGTTCTTGTGGATCCTCTGTCATATGATATATACCCTGCAATGTTTAACCCTGGCTACAATAGTTTGTTTATTATACTGCACATGTTTTCATTACTCTAATTATTTTATTATGTTTAATCTTTGAGAGGCATAAGTTACAACATTTAATACAAGTTTATTTCCTTGCATTCCTAGGGATCAGTTGCTGCCACGTTTAAAGCTTTGAATGCCCAGAATCTTAAGCAAGCCACATTAGAACCCGTAGGTGCTTCCAGGCTGGCCCAGCGTCGTGGGAAAGTTAGACCAAAAAGTTCAACAGAATTATAATGTTTAAATATTGTACAGTTATCTCTATGAGTGACCAGTGTTTGTGAAAGGACAGAGGAACATTTTATTGATCATATAACAGAACCTGTGTGCACATGTAAACTAATATAAAGTGTAATTTAGTTCATTGGCATAATGTAGATAATGTAATTAATAAGGCTTGTGAGTATTGTTTTTAAATACATTCAAGATGGAATGTAACAACCTCTTATACTAAAATAACAGTTATATTTTAAACACAACAGGATTTTTAATTGTAGTGTAACAATGCATTTCTTTGTTTATTTTATAGATTGTATAAATCCAACTAAGGTTAACATGAAAAGATAACTGAGTGTGGTGCCCCTGCTGGCTTACTCCTGTTTTAAATAAACTCATTGTTCAGTATTGAAGAAACAAACATGTCAACATATTTAATCAGTCAGCGGGTTGTTAAACTGAAATTCTCATTATTTCCACATCTTTCAAGATCAAACTTGAACCAAACTATTATTTTGAAAGTTAAAAATACTTAATAGTAGTATTATAATCTGGGCAATTATTTTATTTCTGTCGGTTTCAGTGATAGAAGCTGTGATAGATGGAAGTAGTTCATAAGCATTTGATCAGTAAAACTGAAATCATTGTCTTACACTTGTGTACTGGGAATTCTTCATACATAATGAAACTGTGAATCATGACAGTAATTGTTACACTTCTACAGGAAATAATCATCAGAATAACAGGAAAACTCATCGCTTTTTAATTTAAATATCATGTTCTAGTGATAGGAAACTTCTCCCATTGTTTTATAATCATAATGCTTTTCTTTAATTAACCTTAGGGCTACTGAACATCTTGGTGAATGTTGTTATTCTGGTCTGACTGTCAAACAAGTTTAATGCCAGTTTGCCCTGTTTGATATCATTAATTGCCAGCTGTCATTGGAGTACAGGAGCTGCATTAATGCTATAGTCAGCATACTTGCCTCGTAGCACGGTCGTCACGGGTTTGAAGCCACATAGAGATGGTCAGTGGATACCAGGAAATGTACTAGAAAGTAATTGTAAACTAAAACAGCTACTTCTTTGTCTTCTGCTTGTCTTCCACCAATAGAGAGTGGACCCTCAAGCAACCAATGTAATGTCCTGTGTAGAAGTGGTTGGAATTTGCCACTGAAAGTTTTCTTCATGATGACACTAATGGTGGCCGGTGTGATATTAACCATATGACCCACTGAGTGCCAATAGGTCTATAAACAATATGGGGCCAGCACCATATGCCCAGTAGTCTCATCGTGTGTGAAAAGGGTCCCTTATTTTCATCTTTGGGTACGGTGGTGTTTTTACAGCATTTAAACTGCACTAAGAAATCTGTAAGCAATTATGCCCAAACAAAACACACAACCACACCCCCCCCCCCCCCCAAAAAAAAACACATTAATGTGACATTTTATTACAGTTATTGGTGTCCACCTGTAAACTTTTATGACTAACAAATGAAGACTCTTTTTCATTTAGAAAAAAATGTGTCTCAAGCAGATAAATATGTTTTCCTTTCAGAGGTCACATCTGCTGGTGTTACGAACAGGTTTTCTAGCCACAGTCTTATTTGATCTTTTAATGATGCCCATAAAACTGTTGACATGCAGGGTTCAATTATTATGTGTGTTCATGGAGTGATTTGACTTTCTTTAAAGATCATTTGGAACAGTAACTATTTTTATGGTGATTCCATTTTTAGTGAGAAGCCAATCTTACACTGTTCATATGAGAAAACTTGGAAATTAATCATGCTTTTTACAAAAGGCACCACTACAAAGTTGTTTTCAAGCAAGCAAGAAGCAAATTTTGTTGCAAAATTAGTAGTCAGTATATTCATTTTATCTGATCATTTTGCATACATATACTGGTGTTGTAGTGGTTGAATGGGTAGTTTACTGGTTTTGGTGGTATGGCCATAAATGACTAAAGTTCCATCACATCCTTGCATACATACTGTCCCTTATTTAGAGGATTATGTCTGTCTAAGGTTCACTTCTTTGGTGCATATGGATACCTGGATAATTACTTCATTCCATTGCATAGGTGACACTATAAGACTCAGCATAGTCTATAAAGTACCAGCAAGAGTCCAAATGTCATATTAATATACCAGAATCACGTTTGCTGTAAATGTTCTTTTGTTGGTAAATAATCAGGTTTGAAATTTAGCCTGAAAAGAGGATTGTTCAACCAGCTATTCTCATGTCCAGCAGCCAAGGGATTTTTTAACATTGAGGTGTCCATGAGTCTTCTAGTTTTTTGCCCTCATCTGAGAGAGCTAGATGTTCACTCCACTACTTTGGGATCACTTTTTTTTAATACTGTCCACATTAAATCACACAAGGTCAACTCAAGTTACAGACTGACTTCATACTCGTATGTTCCTATCTGATTATGAATATATATATTGTATGTGTGCAGATCATAGCTGATTATGTTTATAAGAATGCTGCCCACACATACACACACAAGACAAAGTATCTTTCTAATGTCCTATTGTCAGACAGGCTGTTTTACTTGACTAATTTAGAAAACATTAGTCCCAAATGTTACTGTTTATTCCCCAGCCTCCATTCAAGTAATAGAAAGTTACCATAGGAACCACTCATGTTATTCAGCATTGTTGATCAAGATGTATCATATGCATATGTTTTACAGACATATTGTCTTGATTGTATGGTCTATTCTTCACTGTTTGATATTGAGCTTTGGTCTACAATTTTAGTGTTTGTGTCTTCCTAACATGTCTGTTCAATTTGAATGTATGCATGTCTGTAAAATTGTTTTATAGTTTTCACGTTTTATTGTGACAGGTTAAATTCCACTTTGGTATTTTGATGTTAAGGAATTTTTTAAAATCAATAGTAATACTTGAAATATTTATTCAATTCAGGTCCACATGAAATGGTTGATTTCAAATGCTAAAATATTGGCCTACTGAAAATATTAAGAAAACAACGGATAGCCAATTTGTGCAGTGTAATTATTACATTTCCCAATGTGTTAACATTTAATATACACACTTTAAAATTTGATTTTCTTACATGATAACATTACAGAGTTAACTTAGGTAAGTTAACGTAGAATGTTACAGGCCAGCATCAAAGCCAAGATTACAAAATCGAACATTTCTTCCAGTCTTTTTCAACTAACAAGCCAAAAATAATTAGCTGGCAACAAAAGTATCACATCAAATAGGACAACATTGATCCAAAAATAATGATGAAATTAATATAAATCATGAAGTAGAGGAAGTGAAACAATAGAGAAAAGTTGGTGATTACGAAATAGGGGGAATTCAATAGTTCATTAGGGGTGAGATAAATAAAATAATATTCACGTATACACACACAAGTGAGTGCTTGTGTGTGTAAGCACGATTAATCGCTTTGACCCACAGCACAGTTGATTCTGTTGCAATCTGTACAGAAAAATTAAATCGGTCTTCAACAATTTGTGAACGTCCTTGAGGTAACTAAAATCCACCTAGTTGAGTACTTTTCATGACAAACACTTGCCGCTATAAACGTCAACAATTCCTTATGAATATTCTTGACAGTAAGAACTCTCAAACTAAATAACAGCAAGCTGTTTTTCTGTGATGCAACCTTCTAGTTTGCCAAAAATTTTCAACGCCACGTGCAACTTTGTATGCGCATGCAGTAATATTCATCTGACATACACAGTCATCAAGCTAGATGAATTTGTCACATAAACTACCTTGACAAACTAACAGCCACCATTTTTCAATTACCTTATATCATTGTGTGACTTACCCTTGTGTTTAATGATCTAGTAATATGAGATGTTGGATGTACAAAAGTCACATCATTTTCTGCTTGTTAAAACTCAAGTCACTGCACTTTGAGACAAAACCGTAAATACTCATTCTAAGGTGCGTGCTGATTGTTCCTGTAGTGCACGGATTGTACAGACTTGTGCATGTGTTTCACCAGTTACTAGTGTCTAACTTGGTTCTAACAGCGGTCCTACCTGCATTCTGTTAACGCTGAATGTTGGGGGGCTCTCACCAAACCCGACACCCTGCATTGTGCCGGCTGCTTTGGATGGAGTAGTGCAATTGGGAGGGTACAAGCCTTACCCTAGTGCAAGGAACCGCAACCTAACAACTAAATGTTATGGCAGGACAGACCAGGCTTTGTTGATCCGGCAGCTTATGCAGATTGTCTTGTTCCAGAGGTATTGAGTTACCTTTCCTCTGGAGTAAACTAGGTAGGCCTAGAGAGGGATAATGCTGCATGGGCAACATGTGATCTCTAAATTTAGTCTCGTCTTTGTGTTATGGAGAGGTATAGCTCCATTTTACAAACTATCGTCTGTCAAGACGGCAAGGTGCCTGTCATTTGGTTCTAATATATAGTCAGCATTAGACTTGTTTGATCTTTCGACAAAAGAAATTTGAAAGAGGCCTTTGAAGAGAGATGTATATGTTGGAAGAAAACAATATTTGAAAACAGTAAGTAAAATTGAGTAGTTTAAAAGATTAATTAATACTGGTACCCTGATAGAGTCAGTTGGTGATTTTGTTTCCCTACCCAGCTTGAGAATAAACCTAGCTCAAAGCTATGTCCTGGGTCTTAGTTGCAAAGTTACTTTAGTGAATTTGTTGTTCTTAGCCAGTTGGGGACACTTGATTACACTCGTCCCTATGAAGGGCTAGGGTTTCATCACCAGTATTGACAGTATGTTATTCCCTGGCCAGTATAACTCTGGGATTGACCCAGTCTTGTAAAATGGCCACACAAAAATCTCTTATTGTTAAAGGTTGACTTCATTGCACTGAGCTTTATCCCATCTAGCTCTGTCTTTCTCTGCAGAACATCGAGCCACCTAATGAGAACAATGCAGAACATTGAGCCACCTAATGAGAACATTGAGCCACCTAATGAGAACAACGCAGAACATTGAGCCACCTAATGAGAACATTGCAGAACATTGAGCCACCTAATGAGAACAACGCAGAACATTAGCCACCTAATGAGAACATTGCAGAAAGCACAAACTCCATAGCTCCAGAAAAATTATATGTTTGGTCTTAACAACAGTCTGAAAACAAACCTACGATTTTCAGAGTGTGTGTCAGTTGGCTTGCCCACTTCACCATGGATATCCTCGGGTGGAAATCTCTTTAAAGTAAATATAACCAGCATAGTACATCCGTATTGTACCATGTGTGCATTTGGTGGTTGAAAACGCAGGCCACATACCATGTCACATACAATATTACCCCGGTTTTCGTCTATAAACTGTCCGAAAACAATCCACGAAATCTGAAACCAACGAAAACCGAGGCAATTATTTCCAGATGAATCAATGTAAATCAAATTAATTTGTTATAAAGAATAAATATATACTAAAAACAATAAGAAATTGGCAGCGAGTTCACATGGACAGTGAGATTTGAGCACATGTAATTTTATCTTGCGTGTGTTACTATATTTTAAAACTGAAAAACGCAAAATAAATACATTACACTGAATACTGTATACTCAGTGATCACTTAAAAGTAATTGTAGCATTAGCACTCACTATCAATTTAAAAAAAAAAAAAAGCAAAATAAAAACACTGGAAAGCGTGTGTCCCTGTGTTTTCACAAAATTGGTAGTGTGTGTGGTCACATGGGTATGCCGACGAAATCCAAGGCAGCCGAATAAAACCAAGACAAATTTTTTTGCGGAAAAAAAAATCAATGAACACAGAAACCAATAATAACCAGTCTAAAAAAACGAGGTATTACTGTACATACTCTAAAAGACATGTGATCAAGGTTGCTTAACTACCATCAATACAAAGAAAGTTATTGCCCATTTCTATGCTCTTCTTGTTTGTTTTGATGACGTACATAATGCACTGTTCCTGAGTTCCTTATCTTTGCAAAACCACCATTCTAATCATAGTGTAATATTGGGGACATACATAAATCTGATGTATAATATAAAGTTTGCTGTCTGCACATTCATTCAGCATTTTGTGTGCACAGTTAAGTTGATGTTGCAGCCCTGCTGATATAGCTAACATTTCCTTGTTGAATCATTTAAATTGACTTAAAATAATGTATATTTCTATATACTTTATTAGCATTAGTAAAGGTGTTAGCAACCATATTGGTTTCCTTTGCCTCCCAAGAATTTCAGAAAACAGGTTTGTAGTTATTATACAAATATAGAAAATAAGATAAATATAGAACAAAACTGAAGTCTAGTACAGCTCGATTGGAGGCATAATAATTATGAATAATACATTGCTTGGTAGATTTATAAGTCAGCTTGTGTACATACAGATTTTTATAAACTGTAAAACTGGAGTTTGAGTTAAATAGCATTTGCAGTGATATATCCTTGCTTTTTTAAAATTTTTATTTATAATTGATTGTTACAACTACATTTTGTAAATTTCACTTGCTAGAAGTATGCTTTATGCACTTGTGGTTAATTAGTATCTTAGACAAACAACTTTATAAAAATGGCATTGTGCATATCTGTCTTTTTTTTTTCTGTAAATCTAAAATGAGTGACGGCATTTTTATTAAGTGACGGTTAATTAAATGTAAGCATTTACATAAGACAGTACTTTGGGGGGAGGGGGGGAGATTCTAGGAGCGAGGGTGATTTGTACAGCATTCTTTATAAGTAATGGCTTCAGAGGCAATACTTCTTCATGATGAGATTACCAACTCTTTTACCAGTTTAATAAACATTAAAGTGACGAAACAGGTTTTAGTCTCACTAGCCTAGCACTCTTCGCAAAAGTGTTATCATACGCAACAACAAAAAACGCACACTTAATTATCTTTAGGGAAGGCTGTCAACTGGTATGTAGATTGATAGTAAAAGTATAGATATGTGTCATTTTGTAAATGAATATTTACAATTATGAAGCGTCAAATAGGCTCATATGAGTGTGTGTGGCTACCATAGTCTGGTAAGAATGAGGCAGCGAGGAGTGACAAGGGGATCTGGACCGATGCTCGACACTCAGAGGAAAGGCGAGACGGACATATAATCAGATTACTACTGGAACTATTAGTGTTGGAACTCTTCTTTGGCTACTGAGGATGGGGACGTAGCGCTTATGGGAATGCCCCGAATGCTGTGATGTCGGTTCCTAAATCAGTCAATCAATCAACTTTCCCTTTAAGTTGTTGAATTATGTTGGTATAGTTCATGTGATATATCTGTCCCTTTTCAACCTGTTTGAACAGTCGTGGTTGTGTTCAGCTGATTAACCAAAGGTAATGTAATTTGTCTTGTTGTTACATTGGTCCTTCAGCTTCCTTCAGAAGTTTTGATTGTAACTGAGGTAATTAACCAAAGATTGTCCTTTTCCTTATAGGAATTGGGTTGGAGTGTGTTGGCAATGAAACATTGCAACCAGGCTAAATCTCAGCCGATCAGTATGTGCTGTGTTGAATCACTAGTGATGTTTTATGTCACTCTTTAATTTCTTTTCTATTGTTGCCAGTCTCAAGACACATAGGACTATACTTTTCTATATTTAAAAACACCTACCTGTCGTGGAAACAGTTTTGTCACCTGTACAATTGTTTTTTTTCTTTATCCATAACTCATTTTATAAGTTTCCAATTCGGGTGGTACCACACTCTGGGAGCTTTAGACATATCTGGCAGTTTGGCTAGGTTTTGAATTTACAGTAGATGTTTAAAAAAATTTAGTTTCATGTCCTTCACAGGATGTAGCAGTCAATCCCAGCGTTTTGGCTGTTCGTGATTCCTGGGCAAGTTCAGTAGTCTGCCATTGCTTTCTGAACGACCGACACCTATACTTTTTTAGAAAAAAACCAGCACCGCTGTGTTTAGAACCCAGGTATACGGGATTACACATCGTGCCCGTAACCCCTTCGCCGCGGAGACCGGTAGCAGTAGATGTACTAACAAAATAAGTATGTATTTGTATGCTAGTGCTAATAACGTGGTCTAAGAGGCAAGGGGCAATAGTCCAGAATCGTGGGAACCATTGTTGTATATCAAGTAGTTCATGCATTAAACATCTACAATGGCCTAACACTTAATTCAACTTATGCAGTGCCACATGGGTGACCATATATTGACGGGTACTGCATACTTTACACTTTCAGTGCCACTTGGGTGACCATATGTTGACGGGTACTGCATACTTTACACTTTCAGTGCCACTTGGGTGACCATATGTTGACAGATACTGCATACTTTACACTTTCAATGCCACATTGGTCACCATCTGTTGACAGATACTGCATACTTTACACTGTTTCACTGTCACATGGGTGACCATATATTGATGGGTACTGCATACTTTACACTTTCAATACCACATTGGTCACAATATGTTAACAGATACTGCATACTTTACACTTTCAGTGCCACATGGGTGACCATATATTTATGGGTACTGCATACTTTACACTTTCAGTGCCACATGGGTGACCATATATTGATGGGTGCTGCATACTTTACATTTTCACTGCCACATGGGTGACCATATGTTGACAGATACTGCATACTTTACATTTTCACTGCCACATGGGTGACCATATGTTGACAGATACTGCATACTTTACAGCTGTGTTGGCTTTTTTTATTAAATGGTATGAGTGCCGGTCGTTCAGAAAGCAGTGGCAAACTACTGAATGTAAACTTGTCCAGGAATCACGAACAGCTAAACATTGCTGGGGTTGACTGCTACATCCGTAAAGGATATGCAACTAACTTTAGGGTCACAGTATGTTGACAGATACTGCATACTTTACACTGTTTCAGTGCCACATGGGTCACAATATGTTGACAGGTACTGCATACTTCACACTGTTTCAGTGCCGGAATTTATTCTGCTTATTGGAATGATCAAACGTGAGCTCGTTAAACTGTTATAAGTATGTAATAAAGAATAAGTTACATGGAGCAGCTAGGTAACAGTCTGGTATAAATATGTAATAAAGAATAGGTTTCGTGGAGCAGCTAGGTAACAGACTGGTATAAATATGTAATAAAGAATAGGTTACATGGAGCAGCTAGGTAACAGACAGGTAGAAATATTTAATAAAGAATAAGTTACATGGAGCAGCTAGGTAACAGACTGGTATAAATATTTAATAATGAATAAGTTACTTGGAGCAGCTAGGTAACAGCCTGGTATAAATATGTAATAAAGAATAAATTACATGGATCAGCTAGGTAACAGACTGGTATAAATATGTAATAAAGAATAAGTTACATGGAGCAGCTTGGTAACAATCTGGTATAAATATGTAATAAAGAATAAATTACATGGAGCAGCTAGGTAACAGCCTGGTATAAATATGTAATAAAGAATAAATTACATGGAGCAGCTAGGTAACAGTCTGGTATAAATATGTAATAAAGAATAAGTTACATGGAGCAGCTAGGTAACAGCCTGGTATAAATATGTAATAAAGAATAAGTTACATGGAGCAGCTAGGTCAGTCTGGTATAAATATGTAATAAAGAATAAGTTACATGGAGCAGCTAGGTAACAGCCTGGTATAAATATGTAATAAAGAATAAGTTACATGGAGCAGCTAGGTAACAGCCTGGTATAAATATGTAATAAAGAATAAGTTACATGGAGCAGCTAGGTCAGTCTGGTATAAATATGTAATAAAGAATAAATTACATGGAGCAGCTAGGTAACAGCCTGGTATAAATATGTAATAAAGAATAAGTTACATGGAGCAGCTTGGTAACAATCTGGTATAAATATGTAATAAAGAATAGGTTTCGTGGAGCAGCTAGGTAACAGACTGGTATAAATATGTAATAAAGAATAAGTTACATGGAGCAGCTAGGTAACAGACAAGTAGAAATATTTAATAAAGAATAAGTTACATGGAGCAGCTAGGTAACAGACTGGTATAAATATTTAATAATGAATAAGTTACATGGAGCAGCTTGGTAACAGTCTGGTATAAATATGTAATAAAGAATAAATTACATGGATCAGCTAGGTAACAGACTGGTATAAATATGTAATAAAGAATAAGTTACATGGAGCAGCTTGGTAACAATCTGGTATAAATATGTAATAAAGAATAAATTACATGGATCAGCTAGATAACAGACTGGTATAAATATGTAATAAAGAATAAGTTACATGGAGCAGCTTGGTAACAATCTGGTATAAATATGTAATAAAGAATAAATTACATGGAGCAGCTAGGTAACAGCCTGGTATAAATATGTAATAAAGAATAAGTTACATGGAGCAGCTAGGTAACAATCTGGTATAAATATGTAATAAAGAATAAATTACATGGAGCAGCTAGGTAACAGCCTGGTATAAATATGTAATAAAGAATAAGTTACATGGAGCAGCTAGGTAACAGTCTGGTATAAATATGTAATAAAGAATAAGTTACATGGAGCAGCTTGGTAACAGTCTGGTATAAATATGTAATAAAGAATAAATTACATGGAGCAGCTAGGTAACAGCCTGGTATAAATATGTAATAAAGAATAGGTTACGTGGAGCAGCTTGGTAACAATCTGGTATAAATATGTAATAAAGAATAAGTTACATGGAGCAGCTAGGTAACAGCCTGGTATAAATATGTAATAAAGAATAGGTTACGTGGAGCAGCTTGGTAACAATCTGGTATAAATATGTAATAAAGAATAAATTACATGGAGCAGCTAGGTAACAGCCTGGTATAAATATGTAATAAAGAATAAGTTACATGGAGCAGCTAGGTAACAGCCTGGTATAAATATGTAATAAAGAATAGGTTACGTGGAGCAGCTTGGTAACAGTCTGGTATAAATATGTAATAAAGAATAAATTACATGGAGCAGCTAGGTAACAGCCTGGTATAAATATGTAATAAAGAATAAGTTACATGGAGCAGCTAGGTAACAGCCTGGTATAAATATGTAATAAAGAATAGGTTACGTGGAGCAGCTTGGTAACAATCTGGTATAAATATGTAATAAAGAATAAGTTACATGGAGCAGCTAGGTAACAGACTGGTATAAATATGTAATAAAGAATAAGTTACATGGAGCAGCTTGGTAACAATCTGGTATAAATATGTAATAAAGAATAAATTACATGGAGCAGCTAGGTAACAGCCTGGTATAAATATGTAATAAAGAATAAGTTACATGGAGCAGCTTGGTAACAATCTGGTATAAATATGTAATAAAGAATAAATTACATGGAGCAGCTAGGTAACAGCCTGGTATAAATATGTAATAAAGAATAAATTACATGGAGCAGCTAGGTAACAGCCTGGTATAAATATGTAATAAAGAATAAGTTACATGGAGCAGCTAGGTAACAGCCTGGTATAAATATGTAATAAAGAATAAGTTACATGGAGCAGCTAGGTAACAGCCTGGTATAAATATGTAATAAAGAATAAGTTACATGGAGCAGCTTGGTAACAGTCTGGTATAAATATGTAATAAAGAATAAATTACATGGAGCAGCTAGGTAACAGCCTGGTATAAATATGTAATAAAGAATAAGTTACATGGAGCAGCTAGGTAACAGCCTGGTATAAATATGTAATAAAGAATAGGTTACGTGGAGCAGCTTGGTAACAATCTGGTATAAATATGTAATAAAGAATAAGTTATATGGAGCAGCTTGGTAACAGACTGGTATAAATATGTAATAAAGAATAAGTTACATGGAGCAGCTTGGTAACAATCTGGTATAAATATGTAATAAAGAATAAGTTACATGGAGCAGCTAGGTAACAGCCTGGTATAAATATGTAATAAAGAATAAATTACATGGAGCAGCTAGGTAACAGTGATATATTTGGGTACTTATATTTATCTTAACATTGACAATAATTCATAAAATATCAGACTTTGTGATCTCTATGTACTAAATTTAAAGACATCTCACAGCTAATGTGGCATTTTCATTTCAGGAATTCATCTTGGTAAGAAGTTGCCCATGTTGGTTATTAGGTGATAAAAGCGTCTAATGAAGAAAAAATTGTATTTTAATTAGCAGGTGTTATGTTTCATTCTTGTAATGAATAGCATATATGTGACCATATCATAAGGAATTAGGTGTCATTACCTTGGTTTTATCTGGGATAAAGTCCTTGCTATTGTTACATAACTGCAACTGTGTGTGCTTACGTATACACGTAAATGTCAGATTGTTTGCATACAGTAACATCAACAAAAATGGAACCTTGCCATATCAGAAAATTTTCCTACAATAGTCATTAAGCAAAACAAATTGTGATATGAGTTTAATATAACTTGTTTACTGTATTTGTTGCCATGTAAACTCAGATTCAAGTTAATTCTTGTGGGTTGTTACAGTTTAATGTGTATCAGTTAATTTTCTGTGAAAATGTATATTTTGAAAATGATTTTTATATTTACCTGGCATATACTTGGAAGTGAAAGAATGAAAGGAGTAATATGTTAGTAGAAAAGAATGGGAAACATTTATTATTGGTTTTCTGCTAAGAAGTTATAATTTATATTGTTATGACAAGTTGATTTTATTCTACATACAAGTTTGAATTATACCGACACATCTTACTTTATCAAGTTTAAATAATTAACGCTGACACACGTGTTGCAAACATTATTATTAGGCGTCAGTTCTTGTCAATTTAGCAAAGCTGGCTCTGTGGCAAAGGGGTTAAGTGCGCAGCTGTGGGTGATTTGGCAGCAGACCACCTTGCATTGGTTTTTATAAAATGGTATGAGTGCCGGCCTGTCAGAAAGCAATGGCGAACTACTGAACCAAAAAATTCTGGGGTTGACTGCCGCGTCCTGTAAAGGATATGCAACTAACTTTGTATTAGAAATTATCTGTGGAATAGAAATATTATTAGAACATTCTCCGTGGCAGATCTCTCTCTATTATGTAGTGCTTAAACAACTGTATGTCTGTGATCATGGACCTGTAATACCAAAATTAGGAATAAACTAGTGATCACAGAGATTTATTACTTTCTTGCTTAGAATTAAGAAAAAAAATCCCACACGCATTCATATGAACATCAGTTGAACAGACAACTACCACTTCTGAGAAGTGGCAAAAATGGAGTGAAGACAGTATAAGATACTGGAAAATCAAGCCTGCGGGGGGGGGGGGGGGGGGGGGGGGGGGGGGGGGGGGGGCAGTGTGATTAAAAGCAGATGTTCCCAAATGCATATATAAATAGACCTTACCGGAACTTGTAATCAACAAAGCAGTAAGATATTCTTCATTTCATATCATATTTCTAAATTAGTGTGATTAGTGTGATTAAAAGCAGATGTTCCCAAATGCATATATAAATAGACCTTACCGGAACTTGTAATCAACAAAGCAGTAAGATATTCTTCATTTCATATCATATTTCTAAATTAGTTACAATGCCTCATTAACTAAATAAGATAACCATCATAATTGTCTGTATGTATATTTATCAAATTGTTTTTAATTAGCTTACAATACCTCATTTGTCAATAAATGTTAATTATTTCTGACAGGAAAACCTAACTCAGAAGAAACATTTGTTAGTGTTTCATTGTCATAATATTCTCCTCCATAATTCAACATTTAATGTGGTATGCTACGTAACCACAGAGGGCATAATGTCATGTCATAAGAGGGCATTGAGTAGTGTTTTTTTTTTTTTTTTAATGATGGAAGTTTTATTACACTGAGAAGTTTTTGTTTTTTTAGGCAAAGGGAGATTTGGTATCTGAAATCAGCACTTTAAGTTTGTGTTTGTGTTCCAGCATGGGAGAGATGTAAATTATGTTCCTCTGAATTGTTGGTGTGCCTTATCAAACTTGTTATTATGATTTGTGTGTGTTGATTGTGTTCCATTTAATCTTTGTTTGCTGGTCATTGGGTTACTGATGTTACTTTCTTTAATGTTGGCTGTTTTGATTAATATATTTCATTAATGTTGTTTATATTGTTTTCCCCCCTTCTCACTTCCTCTTTTTCTTCCTTATCTTTGGCTTTCCCTACCTCCTATAAGAAGAATGAAACTATACTTTGTCATCTATTGTTAAGTTACTTTTTACAAACCTTATAATATGCTCAACTCTTTGGGGCGTATGGCCAAAAGGTTAGGATACCCACCTCTTAAATCATGGGATGTCTGTTCTGTTTCTCCGTACGGCAAGGGAGTTTTATTTCTCAAATATTAAATACAAATCCTGGTCTGTACATACACTACATGCCACCTTCTGGTGCA
Organism: Cepaea nemoralis; assembly: GCA_014155875.1. Taxonomy (NCBI): domain Eukaryota; kingdom Metazoa; phylum Mollusca; class Gastropoda; order Stylommatophora; family Helicidae; genus Cepaea; species Cepaea nemoralis. The sequence goes on along the minus strand of JACEFZ010022518.1, from coordinate 24,679 downwards.
TGCAGCTTTGATTCCTCTCTCAGGGAAGTCCTCTCAGCTATCAATAGTCTAGTCCCATAATTTATAGTTTTAAAGCTTTTGCTATAAATGTTAATGTTAAGGTATCGGAGTTAAGCTTTCTTACCTGACAGTTGTCTGCAAACTGTTTGTTATTTTGTCCTTGTTATATTTGTTAAATGCTCTCTTTATAACCATGTATAGCAACTATGCGAGATTTGAAAACAGATAATTTGGGAATAACTGTCAGCGTTATCAAAATTTGAATTATCAGAGAGACATTGTGCATTAAACATGGGCAAAACCTCAAGGTCGTGTGAAAGTTAAACATCTGATTAAAACTGATTCTTTCCAACACTGACTGCAGGCTTGTTTAACTCTGTTAAAAGTGATATTTTGCTGGAGGTTTGCAAGTTTGCACTCAACAGTTTGGCATTTGTGTATGTGTGTGTCTCTTGTTTCATATTTGTAGCAAATTTTCCCCTAGACTTTATCAATCATAAATGAGGTTTGTTGTTTGTTTTGTTCTAAAAGCAAGATAATAACTAACAATTGTAGGCATTCTATAAGTAGTATGGTACACGGATTTCATTTGTTGGAAGCTGTGAAGATTTGGTTTTAAAGAAGAATGACAGAAACAGCAATTAATGCATTTTTAGGGAGGTTGGTTTACATAGATAGCTGGCTGCTCGCATTGGAAGAGGAAAGTCCACATTCTTTTGGCATGTTGTGAGAAAGGGAGTGTTGTCGCAATGGGGAGGTTTGAGAAGAAGAGAGGTGGGGTAGACCAACAAGAGGATGCTAGACAGTTTGTCATCATGGTATATAGACATAACTGTATCAGAGATGATTGGCAGCACTCGATATGGAGGACTGGACAGACAGACATCACCAATGCCACACACAGCGTGAACTATAAGAAGTTTGGTGGTGAGTGGAAAAGTCCAGCACCGAACAATAGCATTATATGTAATTATGTAAATGAATAGCTTTTTTAAATTGCTCTGGATATGTATGTTAACTTTATATTTTAATTCTGTATCTCTTTTATTTTATATTTTGTTGATACTGAAGTCTTATGAGTAATGCATTAATTCTTGTAAAATGTCAATGCTGTAAGGTTTATGTCTTCAGCATTAAACATTTGCTATTATACCATCACCACAGTATCTAGAAAGTATTGGCAAATGTTAGGGACACAGAGTTCCCTGTCTCTGCTCGTTATTTTTTTATGATATCACAATCAACATCCCCATGCTATTGATACTGCCATGCATGCTCAGTCCTTCGATGCAGTGGTCGTCTCAGGATAACAGCTCACTGTTTCTATGAGAAGTTAGTTGTAATGTCTTCTCGCTCGCCCTTGAAGGTGGCAGCAACGTGCCTGGTCAAGCTTCACTCCCAAATACAATAGAGCTGTATTTAATTGATCTCTTGTTTCCTTCTACATATCTTATCATAATGACTGTTCTGCAAAAACTAATTCCCAACTAAAATGTAATATATCCACCTAGAATTGATGTAGGTACTTTTAAAACATTTTGTCAGTCTCATAATTTTGTGTGTGAAAAATCACACTAAATTTAGTTTTAGTTTTGTTGACAGATCATCATCACGCCACATGAGTGTAACCCATAAGTGTTCCGTTCTAATCCTAACTCAAGCCTGAGTCCAGAGAATATCAGCTCAGTGCATGAACTCTGTAGCACCAGCAAGGATCCTGAAATACTTTGGGTAGATTTGTAACTCAAAATTTTGCCTGGGCAACGCCATTAGGCTACTCTTGTTCGATTTCCAACTGCCAAAGGAATTTTTACGTGCGCAACAATACATACGGGCATTTGATCTCACTACCCAGAGACCAGGGGAAATTTTGTTACTAGAAGTCCACGTGAAAAAATCCCGGCCCTCACCGGGGCTTGAACCTAGGACCTCCAGCACTCGAGACGGACACCATACCTCGAGATCACTTAGCCCCCCCCCCCCCCCTTACACTAAATATAAGAAAGAGGACAGTTCATATATTGCATTACGCTTGACTGTTCATTATCATCAATTAACAACCATTTAATCATGAACCACTTGAAGTGGTATGCAACTATTCTGTACCACACAGTTACCAGTATATTAATTTGGTAATCCTTATATAGTTAGTGGAGGTAAGCAAGATTGAACACACTCCTGCTTAAATGTTCTCTGCTGACTGCGGCATAGTAGGTTCATCCCAAACACCAGTCAGTTGCACTTAAATGTTGACTTCTTGTTCAGAGAGCAGTGGCAAACTACTGAACATTAAAATTGCCCAGTAAATCAGGAACAGCCAATAAATACTGTGGTTGATCGCAATGTAAAAGTGCAATTTGTTTACTGAATATGTAATTAGTATAAGACCCTTTTACATGTCTTTGGGCATACGGTGCTAGGACCATCATTTGTACATCAATGGGCACTCGGTGGGCAGTGTGGTCAGCATCCCGCCAGCCACTTTTACTTCTCAAGACGTTTACTGGTGTCCATTCTAGTCTAGGTCCACCTGGGCTGGACGTTTTCAAAATGTGGATTCAACCCTATGCCCACTGAGTCAAGCAAGTATCAAGCCACCATTCTTCTGAAGCTTCCACTCCTTACGTAGATTTTTCCCAGTGTATTGCCAGTTGTTAAATTAACCAGCCATGCCTTAGCCATCTTTCACTTCTTGTAGACCCAGACGTTCATTGACATTACCCACTCTATCTCAGTTGTTATTTGTACTCTTTCAGTTTGTATGTTTATTAATTTACAGTAACAACTACATGCGACACAGAGTTTAACATGTTGTAAAACCTGTTAGGGGGATCATGCATGATAATTTAATCATTGCATAACACTAATTGACAATTTGCTTTCCAATAAATTTTATCATGAGCTGGCCAGAATTACCATCATCGGCCATATTCCTAAATTTGCTTCCCAATTTTTTGCAATTTAAAACATAAATTCTTATTGTGTATGCTTCAAAGGGGGTCGTGGTGGTTTAGTGGTTTGTATACTTGCCTGCCAAGACAGTTGTCCAGGTTTAATCCCCAGTAAAAACGGTTATTGTTTTACTGCTCTTCAGTCGAGTCTTATTTTATGAAAATGGGTTATTGCATATCCTTTACAGAATGTAGCAGTCAACCCCAGCATTTTTTGGCTGTTCGTGATTCCTGGGCAAGTTTTACGTTCAGTAGTTTGCCATTGCTTTCTGAACGACCGGCACCCATACTATTTCTTTAAAAACCAACACAGCTGTGTTTCGAATGCGAGTATGCGGGGTTGTGAACTGCATCCTTAACCCCTTCACCACAGAGCCACAATTTTCTGATCTAGAATATGTAACGGCCTAAAACTTCATATTCCTAGAAGCAGTAGCTGCTGTGAGACTACTTTACCAGTGATACTATAAGTACTATTCTAGAGGAGAACAGGGAAAATTCTTTTTAATGCACCTTTTCTAACAACCAAAAGGATTACTAATATAAACTACAAACATCTGTTAATTGGTGCGTGTGCAGCATAGTGGGACTGAAGTGGTATGACAAAATAATATTGTGGACCCATGAAGGGAACTAAACTGATTCCAGTGAATCAAGCGGTGAGGACAGGATACTGGCTCACACACATGCTAGGACCACACACTGATAAAACTGGAAGATGGTATAACTAGACACTGCCTGCAGGAGATGACAAAAGATAGTATAACTAGACACTGCCTGCGGGAGATGACAAAAGATAGTATAACTAGACACTGCCTGCGGGAGATGACAAAAGATAGTATAACTAGACAGTGCCTGCAGGAGATGACAAAAGATGGTATAACTAGACACTGCCTGCGGGAGATGACAAAAGATGGTATAACTAGACACTGCCTGCGGGAGATGACAAAAGATGGTATAACTAGACAATGCCTGTGGGAGATGACAAAAGATAGTATAACTAGACAGTGCCTGCAGGAGATGACAAAAGATGGTATAACTAGACACTGCCTGCGGGAGATGACAAAAGATACTATAACTAGACACTGCCTGCGGGAGATGACAAAAGATAGTATAACTAGACAATGCCTGCGGGAGATGACAAAAGATAGTATAACTAGACAGTGCCTGCAGGAGATGACAAAAGATGGTATAACTAGACACTGCCTGCGGGAGATGACAAAAGATAGTATAACTAGACACTGCCTGCAGGAGATGACAAAAGATGTATAACTAGACACTGCCTGCGGGAGATGACAAAAGATAGTATAACTAGACCCTGCCTGCAGGAGATGACAAAAGATAGTATAACTAGACACTGCCTGCGGGAGATGACAAAAGATAGTATAACTAGACCCTGCCTGCAGGAGATGACAAAAGATGGTATAACTAGACACTGCCTGCGGGAGATGACAAAAGATGGTATAACTAGACAATGCCTGCGGGAGATGACAAAAGATAGTATAACTAGACAATGCCTGCGGGAGATGACAAAAGATGGTATAACTAGACACTGCCTGCAGGAGATGACAAAAGATAGTATAACTAGACAATGCCTGCAGGAGATGACAAAAGATAGTATAACTAGACACTGCCTGCAGCAGGTGACAAAAGATAGTATAACGAGACACTGCCTGCAGCAGGTGACAAAAGATAGTATAACTAGACACTGCCTGCAGGAGATGACAAAAGATAGTATAACTAGACACTGCCTACAGGAGATGACAAAAGATGGTATAACTAGACCCTGCCTGCGGGAGATGACAAAAGATGGTATAACTAGACACTGCCTGCAGGAGATGACAAAAGATAGTATAACTAGACACTGCCTGCAGGAGATGACAAAAGATAGTATAACTAGAACTGCCTGCGGGAGATGACAAAAGATAGTATAACTAGACACTGCCTGCAGGAGATGACAAAAGATAGTATAACTAGACACTGCCTGCAGGAGATGACAAAAGATAGTATAACTAGACACTGCCTGCAGCAGGTGACAAAAGATAGTATGGCTTGTCATGAACTGGCATGTTCCCCAGTGGGGGATAAAAGGAAGATGAAATACCTTCTCATTTGTTGCTGCCTGCCATTGATGCGTCTGTTATAACATTCTCATTTGTTACTGCCGGTCATTGATGCATTTGTGTGTTCATACATACAAGGTTGTCTTATTCATTGTGCTGTAGACAAGGGTTTATTCCTCAGTTATTGGTCTGTTTTCATGTGATTCAAGATAACACCCAGACTCTAGGACTCTAGGACTCTAGGACTCTGGGATCTAGGGACAGTTGCTAGAATCTGCATCATCATGTGCATTGTTAGCTGGCATAGGCATTCATGTCTCTCCGCAGATCTTGCTCCTTGGTGTTCTGAATCAACTCTGCTGCTTTATTGCTCCATGCCACCATCTCTTCCAGGCAGTTTTTAGTTACTCTTGCCGTTCAAGGCACTGGCAACATTCCTCGCAGGAACCGCATCTCCATTGCTTCTAAGATCTTCCATGATGTTCATTCACGTTCTATGATTCGCTGCCATTGCAATACAGAGTCTCTATAGCATTTTTCAACACTCTTTCGTAGATTCAATGATAATGGCTTATTGCTTAAGATCCTTTTCATTTGCTGAAATGCAGCTTTTGCTTGACCTATTCTTCTCTTAATCTATGTCGTGTATCTTCCATCTATTGTTATAATTGTCCCTAAGTATTTAGATTTGTAAACTTGATGAAGCATTTTCCTAGAATACACATCTTAATCACCACACTACATAAAACAGTTTAAATGAAAATAATTACAAATTTAAACATTTTACTAAAGCTAGGTGGTTAACCTGACCTGTAATCTTTGTATTCCAGTATCTTCATTTTATTTTGCCCTTAAAACTATATACTGTACTACAACATGGCTAAGAGACAGGCAAGAAGCAAACTCTGATGCTAACTAATGGAAAGGGAAGAAGACCATATCTCAATGAGCCATCTCATGAATGTAATAATTAAAACCCCATTTTGTTTAGTTTTGATATATTTGCCATTAGGGGTTAATGCTAGGGGGCTATGTTGATAATTTCATGAGAACGAACAGATGAGGGTTCCTCTTCTTCGTTCATCTGGAATGTTTCTTTTGTACGTAATTACGTTGTGCCTGTTTACAGCAGAGCTGAATATTTGCGCTTTTTGGCCGACACATCTAGCTTCTTCGGGCATTTGTTGACTGGGTTAACCTTCCCAGGAGATGAGGGTTCAACACCAATGTTCTCTTGCTAAATAAGGAAAAGACTGGCCACATATTCCTCCATGCATTCAGGCCCACAAAATATGTTGGTCCTAGCACATCACAGGCCAACAGGAGGTTCCTGCTTTGTGATTCTTTTATGTCATCAAACTCTTCAGTGGTCAAGTGGGTTTACTGGTGTTTGTTATAAAGAATTGAGTGTTCTTTTTAAAGTTATGAGAAAAACAGAGTCACAGAAGATAAATATTTATGTATAGATTATCATTATTATCTCATTATGATACTTTGTACTAATTTTATCGCCCGTGTGTTGCCGGGGCCCATACGGGAGAGCTAAGAATAGTAACACTTGCCTACCATGCACGTCGTAAGAGGCGACTAAGGAGGCTATGGTTCCATCGCCCTGCTACTGAGTGAGTGCGTGGCACGACACTGTGAGCTGTGAATTTTGTGTGGAATGCTTTTGCATCTGTCCGCAGTTGTTTTTCGCGTGAACTGCATGTTCGGAACAATGACGGCCGGCTGTTGCTGGATTGACTGGTTTTCCTTTTCGGTTCACGAGTGCATTTTTCAGGAGACTCCTGGGAGTCATCGCTGTAGCTACAGAGTTCGTGCTTTGTGCGGTGCTTTCGGTGGGTCGCCCTGCAGAAAGAGACCAAGCCATATGGGATAAAACCCCGGTCAATGAAGTCTTTATGGTGACTGCAATTTTCATTGACGATGAACTGTATTTTTTGTGGGGGACTTTTGTGTTGGCATTCTGGCTGCGACATTATGCAGTGTACTTGTGCGGGCTGTTGGCTTGCCGACACTCCTGTCTATTCCATTGTTCACATGGGGCAGTGAGGAGCATTTTGTGATATTCACTGGCACAGGAACGGAACAATATGGGCACGATCCGTTGCCGTGAAGTTGGAACCACGACTAACTAACTTTATATGACCCAGGTAAAAGTAAATCATTTGTAGGCTTTACTGAGAAAGGGATCAGCATCCAGTGTCTTGACAGCTGGCATAGATAATCATGCTTCTCTCAATTCCTGTTCTCTAGTAGTAAGTGGGGATGGCATACCTCACCCATTAACATACATTCAGTGACATCCAAGCTAAATGAGATCTGACAGCTTCTAGACCAGAACAGAGTACATGTTTTACATTTCCAACATATAATTGCTTGTTAGTTTTGTGTTGCTGTCTGTAGGTCTTCTAGTTTGAGTCTGTATTATTTTCCATGTGTTTTAATGCATATTGTTCTGTTTTTTTCTAATATTAGCTTCATAAGTGATGTAGGAATGAAATAATGTAAGAGAGGAAAGAGATCAGAATGTCAGACGGGCCTGCATGCCCAGTTCTTAACCCTTTGAAAATAAGGTTTGTTCGTTTTATTTGTTCTTCTTCTTCGTACAATCAATCAATGATGTGCCATACCAGAAAGCGTGGGCGGTCATGACTCGCCATTTCACTCGATCACCAAAGTCATGGATCAGCTTAGTGTTCCTGTCACTGACCATGGCATGTGGCCAAGCCATCCAGGTATTTACTTCTTGGTCTTCCCCTTGGTCTGTTCCCTTTAATCTTGCCAGTTATCACCAAGTTCTCCAATTAATTTCTTCTCATAACATGTCCAAAAAATTTTGACTGTCTAATTTCTCTAATCAATTTACAATTTTCATTTGTCTCCTGTAGTACTTGGTCATTGGTTTTTCTGTCTATCTATGGCATTCTTTGCATTCTCCTCAGAAACCACATTTCGTACTTCTTCGTACACCTTCAGATCAAAGTATGAATACATCCAAAGAAATGGTAGGTACATTCTTTGGTACTGGGAACTTATTGCTGTAACTTCCAACTGATTCCATTATATACAGGATTATCATTGTTACTATCCCCCACAGAAACCTAACCTCTATGTACAGGAAGGACCACTTGTGTCAGATGCATAACAACATATGCCCATGTTAATTTTTATAACAATACACTTACAGGCACCTATTATTACAAGGGGGCTTCAAATGAAAACCTTAAATGCCAACAAGAACACTATGCAGGAAGCCAAAGAAGAGTAATAAACCAACACCGAACTGGTGTTGTGAGCTGCTTCACGCTGCGAGATTTGCTGAGGAGGGGATCCGAGCACTTATGGACTGAATGGTTTGATGTGCAGTGAGGATGATCTGTCGACTAAGTAAATAATTAATTAACTAACTTACTTAAATGAGTTTTGTGTGTGAGAATATATTCTGAAAAAGTAAAGAACAAATGTATAATTGTTCTATGTAGTCACCACTGCGATCAATGCAAGTTCTCCAGCGCTGATAAAGTGCTTGGATTCCTGTAGAAAAAAATTCTCTTGCTCACATGTGTAACCATTCATGCACCAACTGCTGTACCTCTTGATCAGACCAAACAGTTTTGAAACTTCCTACTCCATTCATACACTTGCTGGACTGACAGGCATGCATCACCATACTGGACCTTCATTTGCCGATGAATTTCTGTAAGTTTCACCCCTTCACTGATCAGAAACAGGATAACAGAACGTTGCTTCTCTTTGGTGCATGTCAAAAGTGGGACGGCCATCTTTAAACTGTCCTTATGAGGTCACCGTGTTTGTCTGCACAGTGATGCACGTGCTTAACACTCTTGACATCCTTAACAATAATAGTGACACGACAATGGCATGGTTAGTATAATTTCTTTCACACTTGTAAGGTTTTCATGTGAAGCCCCCTCATAGCACGCATTATTGGCAGCTGTGAGATGCATGCAGTCTTTGAATCCCCCATGCAGTGGGGATTTTTGTTTTTATTTAGGGTCCTTTTGTGTTACCTTTTATTAGCCCTCAGAATATGTATGTCATTTGTTATTGTTTGGGTATTGCTTAAACAGATTATTACATAGACATATAACATGTAAATTATACATACTTTGATGAGCCAGAAGATTTTACAGTATAGTTTTATCTGTAGCATACTATATAGTATAGTGCCTCTTGAGTTGATAGTCATAGAATGTTTCATCATTCAATGTTATATTTTCTTGTGTGCAATATTCTCCAGATTAATTTTGCCTCGTGTGAATCATTGATGCTTACATCTGTGCCAGTATACTGTGTCTAGTTGTATATAAATGTAGATTACTTTGTGGTCACCTGACTGAAATGTCAACATTGGCCCCACATTGTTGTATCTAATAGACATCGAATTTTAGCCCCAGTATAATGTGTCTGGTAGGCATGTGAGTATTACTTGTTGGTGATCTCACTGAGAAATGGCCAGTCTAGCTCCAGTATGTGTGTCTAGCGGTAGGTATATGAGCATTAGTTCTTGATTGCCTCACTGAAATGTGGCAAACTAGCCACAGTATGTTGTGTCTGGTAGTAGGTCATTGAGCATGAATTCTTGGTTGTCTTGTTGAAATGTGGTTTGTGACAATTTCCAATGTTTGAGGAAGACTTTGTAAATGAGGTGTGCAGGCTGAGCAAATTATTACATTACAGCATGATATGCAACAGCATGATATGCTCAAAGTATAAGGTAAACCTCGCTGTAGTTACTTAGTTGGCTTGTAAAATCCATGTTGGTATGTGTTGGAGGGTTATATGCCTGGGAAGAGAGGAAGAGGAAGGCCAATGAGAAGATGGGTGCAAGATGTGACAGATGGTCTCCAGATAGGTATATCGGACGCAGGACATCTTGCTTATGACAGAGTTTTCCGGAAGGTTGTTATAGGAGCGAGGTTATGCAAAGGACTTGCAACTGAATGAATGAGTTGTGCCACCACACACACACACGCACTTATGCACATGCATACATAAACACCACGCGCACACACACACACTTACTCTCTCTCTGTCTCAAGGGCAGAATGTTAGATGGGCCTGCGTGCCCAATTCTTAACCCTTTAAAAATAAAGTTTGTTCGTTTAAGTTTGTTCTCTCTCTCTCTCTCTCTCTCTCTCTCTCTCTCTCTCTCTCTCTCTCTCTCTCTCTCTCTCTCTCTCTCTCTCTCTCTCTCTCTCTCTCTCTCTCTCTCTCTCTCTCACACACACACACAGACACATGTAGACCATGTTGATATCTAATCCTCAGATTGAATAGCACATTATTCCGAGCTTCTCTCATTATCGATCTTCCCTTAGTGTTTGTTTTTATTTACCTAATCAGATTTCAATAGTATTAAGTCTTCCTGGGCATTACGATTACAGGCTTCATAATACAACCTATGTATTATTTCTTGTGTTTAGGTAAATTATGTAATTGAAATGTTTCATGCCTCCTGTAATGATTGTACTCAGTTGCTTCACATTTAATAGTCAATTTCCATTGTCATCAAGTAGTTGAGGAATTCAGTGATTTCAGTTTGGATATGTTGTTCAGCAATTAATTGTATTGAAACATTTTTTCAGCACTGTAAAGACTTTGTTAGTAGTTTTTTGTTCGTTTATTTTTTGTATTTGGAACTGTAAGTGTGCTATGGTTCTCATTGTGAATTTAATGGTTGTTGCTGAATATCTTGTGGATCTGTACACAAGATATAAGAGACACTCGCCTGCTGACCCCAATGGTGTTGGGTTCAATGTGCAGCCTGGCAGATTTTGATATTTAGAATAGACTTGGGCTCCCAAGTCGATCCAGCTCAAACCTGGTACCAAGTATGCCTTGGGAAGTCAAGGTAACCTGGTATATATAAACACACGTGGCCATACCATCCACTGAGTGCTGATTGGTTGATACAAACATGAGTATAACAACATATGTCCATTGAGCCTTAACCTTCATGCGTGTAAAAGGGTCCTTAACTTGCTTTTATGTGTATATATAAAAGTAAACGAAGTAATGGTGGGAAACCTATTACCATCAGTGTACAGGTATTGTTCGCTACTCATAGAGCAGAAAATTATTTTGATTATGAATATACAAAGTTCTACATACAAAGTGTAGTGAGACTTTACAAACACCCTGTATGTTCAGAGAAAACATACTCCAGCTGTTGAATGAATATGGGCAGCTGTGACAACAGACAGGTACATTATGATATAGTACCTGACAACCTCCTGCACATGATGCATGCCTTCAGTGGTAAGGCTGTTGTCCCAATGGAATGTAACAACTGTGGTAATTTTATAGAACCTTCAGGTGGGAAGAAGCATTTAGACACCGTTAAAACCTATCATAAGAACAGATGGTGACACTGGATGAGGCACACACTGCTTGTGTTGTGACATGCATGCCCTTGTTCTGACCACCTTGAGATCAAGAATGACACACCAAGAGCCAAAACATGTCATCAGTACAACTGGAAACGTCTGATGGGTGTTCCAGTGTTCTTCTAGACTTCAACATCTTCAGACAACAGATTTGCATATCACGCTCTTGCATGTTAATACACCTGCAGACATGTGATGGATCTTTCTGTGTTCTTCTTAACTTAAGGTTTTCAGACAAAAAACTTGCCTTGTCTTTAGCTCCAAACTAGAGACCTTCAAGGTTTTCAGACAACAAACTTGCCTTGCCTGTCATGTCTTTAGCTCCAAACTGGAAACCTACTGCTGACAACTTCATTCATGGAGGTAATTCAATGCTGTATTTAGACAACAACAGAAATGAAATTCCTGAGAAGAATACACAACATATCAAGAAGAGATAAGATCAAAAATGAAGAAATCAGGACTAAAGTGGGGGTTATAGCAGCAATAGATTTTATTACAAAGTAGCAAGTCAGATGGTTTGGCCATGCAAGTAGGTTACTACCATTCAATAGCATACCACAACAAGCAATGATGTACAGACCAGATGGAAACAGAGGAAGAGGCTGACCACGTAAACGTTGGACGGAGGGAATAGCCAAGAGTCCATGGGAATATCCATACATGAAGCCCATAATCTGGCACTCTCACAATGTTTATACTTCACCTCAACACCGCAAGGTACAAGAGGAACATGATGAGATGAGATGAGAACCTTAGGAAAATGATGGCAGGAGACAACTAGAAGCTAGGCATTTGTAATGCAAAGAGGCTTAGATGATTAGTTTAGTGTGTGCTGGTTACAACCAACGGCACAATCAGTAAGTATTTGAGGAAGGAATTTGGTCTAAATCTTTGGTCATAGCACCACAATACAATCAATACCTGACAGTGTTCATCTGAGAACAGTATGCATGTTGTTGTAGAGGTTACTGTACCCAATGATGTTGTCTGTTGATGAATAACTATGGCTTATTCCCAAATGTTGCTTTCTAGAACATATCAAAGTTCAATTATATTTTCTTGCCTGTATTTTTTATTTCTGTATGTGTGTGTTTTTTGTTTATTTTCATTTGATTGACTGTTCATTGAAAGTAAATTATGTTTCAGCTTCATTCATTTGTATATGTGGCTCGTGTTTTTTCAATGAGCAGCGACGTGAACAAAGAATTTGTTGATTCTTCTGCTGCTGCCTTTTATTCCCCAATGGATCAGGCCCTCAACCGACTCATGCCAAGGCATTTTGTGCTGTCTTCTACAGCTCCGGCTTGTCCTCCCCAGCTCCGGCTTGTTCTCCCCAGCTCCGGCTTGTTCTCCCCAGCTCCGGCTTGTTCTCCCCAGCTCCGGCTTGTTCTCCCCAGCTCCGGCTTGTCCTCCCCATATTATTCATCTATGTCTCTAAGTCACTTCTCCATTTGTTTAAAGTCTCCCATTATTTCTTTTACCATGTGAGTTCCAGAAAGGATTTTCTAGTTCTACTATTAATAAATGTTCTCAGCAAGTGTCCTATCCCGTGCCTGCCTCTGTTCCTTACCTGTAGATTCACTGGGATGTGTTCAGTTCTCTTCATCAGCTCCACGTCCATGATTCTGTGATAACATTGCCGGTCTCTGTTCCTCACCTGTAGATTCACTGGGATGTGTTCAGTTCTCTTCATCAGCTCCACGTCCATGATTCTGTGATAACGTTGCCGGCCTCTGTTCCTCACCTGTAGATTCACTGGGATGTGTTCAGTTCTCTTCATCAGCTCCACGTCCATGATTCTGTGATAACGTTGCCGGCCTCTGTTCCTTACCTGTAGATTCACTGGGATGTGTTCAGTTCTCTTCATCAGCTCCACGTCCATGATTCTGTGATAACGTTGCCGGCCTCTGTTCCTCACCTGTAGATTCACTGGGATGTGTTCAGTTCTCTTCATCAGCTCCATGTCCATGATTCTGTGATAACGTTGCCGGCCTCTGTTCCTCACCTGTAGATTCACTGGGATGTGTTCAGTTCTCTTCATCAGCTCCACGTCCATGATTCTGTGATAACGTTGCCGGCCTCTGTTCCTTACCTGTAGATTCACTGGGATGTGTTCAGTTCTCTTCATCAGCTCATCGTCCATGATTCTGTGATACCGTTGCCGGCCTCGGTTCCTTACCTGTAGATTCACTGGGATGTGTTCAGTTCACTTCATCAGCTCAACGTCCATGATTCTGTGATAACGTTGCCGGCCTCTGTTCCTTACCTGTAGATTCACTGGGATGTGTTCAGTTCTCTTCATCAGCTCAACGTCCATGATTCTGTGATAACGTTTTAGTTTTATTCTGCACAGACATTTAATGAGTGTTTGCAGTCTATTAGTAATAATTTTAGTCGTTCTCGGCCTCCACAGGTTTCCTAGTCCTTTGTTACTTAGTTTACTGTCTGTCTATTCATCCATCATTGTCTATATTGCTACCTTGCATACTTTGCTTTCATACTTTTTATGTTGTACCAGTCCCCAGTTCCTACTATTCAGTTAATTTTTTTTATATTTTAGTTCCAAATGCCCATGCTAAGTCTTTCTGTATTTTACAAATGGGAAATGAAGAAACAATGTATATTAACTACTAAGAATGTATTAACAATTTTTGAGTATATTTTTTCTAGATTGAAAATTCAAAACACTGTATTCCCTTCGTGAATTTAAACACAGAAGCCACAAACAATATGTTACATGATTTATTGCCTGAATATTTCGTTACATCTCGTCAGGAGCATTGATCAAGCTACAAGTACACGGGGGTTCAGACTTCGGCTAAGCTGAAATGAGTTGCTGAGAACAAGGGACAGTAGAGTAGTGTCTGCAACACCAGTAGAATAACTTATGGATATTGGAATTATCTCCCTAAAGTATGCACCAGACGTCGGCGTGGCCGAAAATATGACGAGAGCACTCGCTCTTAAACTTCCAATGTTCTGATGGTGAGGTAGCGAGTTCAACCCCGACACATGCATTCAGTTTCGACTTCTCATTCAGAAAGCAATTGCAAACTACTAAACGTAAAATTGTTGAGAAAATCAACATGGGATTGATCGTGACGTCCTGCAAAGGATGTGCAATATATTTGTATTTAAATTTAGTGTGTCAGCGTGTTTATTTGTGCATGCGTCTGTACCTGTGCACAATTATTTGAAATATATATTACTGACACCACATCTTCCTATCACCCTCTATCTAACATGAGGCATTCTAACAATTTCTTGTGTGCACAGTCCCAAATGTCATGGGTTAATAACGTTCTCTCTCTCTCTCTCTCTCTCTCTCTCTCTCTCTCTCTCTCCTCTCTCTCTCTCTCTCTCTCTCTCTCTCTCTCTCTCTCTCTCTCTCGCTCGCTCGCACGCACGCACGCACACACATACACACACATTTTTTACTTACTTACCTTTGTTGACTACAAACAGCTATTTTATCTTCTGAAGTTTATGATTTGTCTCCACTTTAACTCTGCCTTTATTCAGAATAACATGTGTACACAGAACCTGCTGTGCATACTGTATTCATGGCCGTTGGAGCCAAATTATTTACTTTATATAATCAATAAAACTGTGACTAAAATGTCTGGTGTGTTATCTTCTTGCTGATGGTGTTTGTTGTTGCGAATCGGTGCAATGGGAGGTGTAGGTAATGGTAAGGTCATGGGAATTGGTGCAGGAAGATATAAACTGTTCAATTATCAGGGAGATCACTATATGTTTAGGTACAGGCGAGATGTAAACACTTTACGAATCAGTAAATTTACATTTAATAGGTACTACAGAGAAAAATGCATACAGTTAACTGAATCACTGAGATCACATTTTGTTTAGGTACATGGGAGATACAAGCAGTTAATGGATCGGTGAGATCACATGATGTGTACGTACAAAATAACCTCTTTATGCTACTACTCATTGTGGTTGTCCAATGAATTTTCAGCATTCTTTAGTAAAATCACATACCTAAACCCTGAAGAGATTTTGTTGTTGTTATTCTTGTTGCTTGTAGTACGGATTGGTAAGTTCATAGTATAGGTACAAGGGTGATGCCTGCGGACTATGAACCAGCAAAGATTACATTATAGATACAGAGGAGATGTAAACAGTTAACTGATCTGTGTAGGTACCGGGGAGATACAAGCAGTTAATGGATCAGAGAGATCACAGTATGTTTAGGTACAGGGGGGTGCAAACAGTTAATTAACAGATCAGTATGTTCACAGTAAAGTTACGTGGGAGATGTCAACAATCCGCGAATGATAAGCTCACAATATAGGTACAGGGGACATGCAAACAATTAAGATACTAGCCAGTTTACATTATACATACATTTTTTTAAAAAATGTCTTTGCATATTCCTTACGGGATGTTGCAGTCAACACCAGCATTTTTTCAGCTGCTGTTGATGTACTAGGCAAAGTTACATAGGGAGGATACATACATAGGGAGACTGCAATTGTTTGAGAAGTGATTGTGTCTGCTGTGGTTCAGGAGATAAGGGTTCAATTTTACACTTTAACATCCCGCGGCAGCCAGAATACGGCACTAAGGCCTCTCTCTTTAGAAGATTACTAGAACAGGAAACCTAGCCACGGATAGATAGAGACGTTACCTTGGATGGCATTTCTAGGAGCCAAATGTTACATAAACGCATGCCAAGTTCATACACATTGACCTTTGAGATGCATAACTAGGTGTGACCACTTCCCTCGAAAGAGGAACAAAGAAGAGGAAGACAGAGTTTCAGATAAATCCAGAAAAGGGCAACCAAGCCTGCTCTGGTCAAACAACAGAAGAAGCCAGATAGATGCGCTGCATCATATGTTGGAGTAAAGCCATTAATATGAAATCGATGAACCAGTTTTTCTCACTGTTTATTTTTTTTAAAAAGGCCGGCGTCACTTGGTTAAACAATGACAGACGCAAAAACAAGAAGATAGTAAACATGACAAAAGTAGTGCTCCACAGCATGTGAAACAACAAATAAATAACTACCTTAATGATTAAACATGATAGTCATCAAATACGATGAATTCGTTACATTGTCACATTGTGGACTGCTGTTCTCAGGCTATACTGAAGAAATTCCGCATGACAGTCGGAACCTCAGTGTTCGTTTCTTCTTTCCACGATATGTTCAACATACTCTCACAGTTCTGCTACCTCCAACATTTCATTACTCGTTCAGAGAAGAGAACATAAGAGAAGATTCAGAAGAGAACACAAGAACAGAATGCACATACATTTTCATTAGGCGAAATATTGTCTTTATGGTTATATTTCTATTTTCTATAATAATGCCCTCTGGTCTCACATACACCTAGCATGTTAATATTCAGTCTTTTTATTTCTTTGTTAATGTTATCAACGTTTGGAATTAGTTAGTCTTTCCTCTTGAGCCTACGGCGGCGCATAGGGCAGAATTCCTGACTCTCCATGCTTGGCGGTTCGCTGCTACCTGTTGTAGATCTTGGATGTTTACTTGGCCATTGAATGAGCCTTCTCTGATGATGGTTCTACGCAGGTCTCTCTTGGTCTTCCCCATTTTCTTTTCCCTACCCGTGACCATATGAGGGCTTGGTAGGGGAGTCTTGTCTTGTCCATTCTGAGTACATGGCCGATGTAGTTCCAACGGCGTCTTCTTATAAAATTGGATACTGTATCTTGCTTAGTCTCTTGTCTTATTTGCGTATTGGTTCTGAAGTCTGTCCAGTCTGGAATACGTTTGGAACGTTTAGAATAGGTGAGGTTAATTTTCTTTAAATTTTGTGTGGCTCTAGGAGGCCAGTAAAAAAAAATGTCTTTCCCCACAGAGGGGAGGTTGTATTTAAATATCACGTGTTGTCATACCCCTACCCCGTTCAACTTCAAGGAGAAGTTATAGTTGGGGTTTGTTCACCGGCTCAGAATCATAGTTCTTGGTTTACCTTCCATCCACCCATAATGTGACATGCCAATAAGCGTGGGCGGTCATGTTTTGCCATCTCTCTCGATCACCAGGATCGTGGATCAGCTCCGTGTTCCTGTCTCGACCATGCCACGTGACCAAGCCATCCAGGTATTCACTTCTTGGTCTTCCCCTTGGTCTCTTCCTTTCGATCTTGCCAGTTGTCACCAAGTTCTCCAAGTCATATCTTCTCATAACATGCCCAAAAAATATTGACTGTCTACATCTCTAATCAGTTTATGAGTTCCATTTGTTTCTTGAAGGACTTGTTCATTAGTTTTTCTGTCTGTCCATGGTATTCTTTGCATTGTCTTCAGAAACCACATTTCCACAGCAATAAGATGTTTTTCAGCTTGACTGCTCATTGTGCACGCTTCACATCCATACAAAAGTACAGGTTTTATGTAACACTTCAACACTCTTTTTCTCGCTTCTATTGATATCTATTGGTCAGTATGTTTTTCATCTTGCAAAAGGCTACCTTCGCAATGGCAATTCTTGGTTTAATCTCTTCAAGGCATCTCCCATCAGGTGTTATGACTGTTCCGAGATAACTGTACCGATCAACTTGCTTAAGAATATGCCCATTTACTCGTATATCACACTGTGGTATTTCCTTCTTCCCAGACTCGGATCCAGAGGTCCTGTGGGTATTCTTTATCAAGGAAGCTGAGAGTGGCTGTTCTGCGCTGCACACTGTTCTGTTCTTCCTTGTCAAATACTCCTCTCACTTTTGTCTGGATTTGTAGTGATAGTCTATTGTCAGAATCTCTAATGTCTCCAACCGAGATGCAGTAACATCGTTACGCCCGCCAGGCGAATAGTTGCCAACCGGGATGCAGTAACATCGTTACGCCCGCCAGGCGAGTACCAGTTACCTGCCCGCAGGTTGCTGACTGACGTGATAGTCAGCGGTCAGGCAAGGACAAAGCAAGACGCACGCAGTCCTCGTGAAGCCAATCCACAGGGCAAGCGCTGTGCGGGGAAACTGGCAGACAGCTTGGGAACTCGGACATGACAGGACGTGTGGGTTGAGAAAGGCTTCGTGTAGTTCTGTGCCCGAAAGTCGAGTGCTTGTATATCTTGTGAGATAGACTGTGAAGCTGTGGGTTTTGTCTGTAAGTGTACTGATGTATTGTATATGTATAGTAATGATCATCACATGCCAAACTAGATCGTATTGCATGTGAATTGTAAATAAATCCATTGAACTTAGTGTCATTGTGTGTCAAGTCCAATCCTTGTGTACTTGTACTTGTCTCACATATGTTAGGTCCAACGAGCCAGGTTTAAGATCCTGACATCTATGTTCATCTTTTCACGGAGTTCTCTCTGGTATAGTTTTCAGGGGGATACCAACTGTGAGCAAATCGGTGGTTTCTCTGCAGAGTCGTTTGGCCTGGTGGATAAAACTGCTTCTTTTCAACTGCCCCATAGCTAAGTTTTCACATCTGTTCTTCATAGGGTGGTCTGACAAGCTGAGGAACTTTTCTGTTTGTATTAGCGTTTTCCTATCTCTGCGCTCTCTCAGTGCTTGTGTCCTCCCCATCTTCTCCATCTCCACTATAGGGGTTGATCTCATCCCTCCTGTGGTGACTCTAAGTGCTTGATTTTGCACCTTGTCCAGCTCTTGTAGTGTGGTTTTTGATGCAGAACACCCGTATTCCAGGTGTGCTCTGTTGATAAACTTTGCTAAGTATTTTCCCACTGGCTCCCCTTGTGGTTACACTTGATTTTCTCAAGATGGTTATTTTCCTTCTGGCTTTTGCTACTGCTTTGTTGATGTGCTTTCTCTATGTCAGCTTGCCATCAAATGTTACTCCAAGGTATGTTGGTTTGGTTCGTTATCTTCTCTACTGGGTTATTCCATTTATCTGGATGATCCCTGCCTTATGTTTCAGAGAAAGGGTAAATAGGGTGGTGCTGCACTTGTCAGTGTTTATGTTAACACACCATTTATTTGCCCATGCAACAAATGCATCCACAGCTCTTTGTAGCGATCTGGTGGCCACTGATGCATGTGCTCTATAGAACCAGGTCATCAGCGTACATTGCCGCTCTAATTCCATGCGGTAGATTAGCAACAAGATCATTGATGAAGATTAGAAAAAGTGTGGGAGGGCAAAACTCCGCCCTGGGGAACACCGTGGCGCAGTAGTACTTTCTTGCTCTTGAGTCCGTCTATCTTGACTCTAGCACTCCTATTGTGCTAGTATACTTTCACTCATTTGTACATTCTTCCATTGACTTTACAGTTTCTCAGTTTCTTCATCAGACCTTCTTTCCAGATTCTGTCAAAGGCTTTCTTCAGATCTATCTATGCAGTAAACACCAGCTTCTTCTCTTGGAATGCATCCTCAATTTCTTGAGAGAGGTAGGTTGTCTGAGCTTCCGTAGAGTAGCACTACCTAAAGCCAGCTTGCTGTGGCACAAGGATGATTTCACTTTCAATGTACCACTGCAGTCTGTGAATGATGATGCGCTCCATTATTTTGCAGAGACAGCTGGTGAGGCTAACTGGTCTGTAGCTGGAGGCAATGAAACTATCTTTCCCTGATTTTAGGAGGGGTATCATGATTGCTTCTCTCCAGGCTTGTGGGGCACTGTCTAGGGACCAGCTGTTATTGAACACCTGCAACAGCTTTGCTTTGGTCTCTGTTCCTAGGTTCCTGATCATTTCATTGGAGATACCATCAGCCCCTGGTGACTTTCTCATTTTCAGTTTTGATATGGCTAGTTCCAGTTCACTGATTGTGATATGTGCCTCCAGAACCTCATGTACTGTTTCATTCTGTCCTGTATGTTGCCATTTCTCTCGAATCTCTTGTTGTTTCTCTGGACTAATGTCGATATTGTTATCTTGTGCGAATGAGTCCCCAAAATGGTCAACTACTTGCTTTCCTGTTAAGATGTTTCCGCTTTATGTAGTGTAATTTTTGAGATTCTCCCTGTTCCCTCATCGTTAAGTTGTTTTATTAGCTTCCACAATTTCCTTGTGTCTCTTTCAAAATTCAGAGACTGTTTTCACCTGCCAGCTTTTCCGTCTAGCCTGTAGCTTGGTCCTTTGAAATTTGGCTTTTGCGTGCTGGTATTTATTGTGGTGCTCTTGGTTGGGTTTGGCCTCTGCTTTGCTGTCTAAGCACTTCCACATCATTATGCAACTGTTTCAATTCACTACTCCAGTAGCATTTATAATGCTTGCGGGCTCCTCTTGGTAGTGTTTCTCATGCTGCCTGTAGTATGCTGGTGCGATGCTTGTACATTGCCCAGTCTGCTTTCTTGTAGTTACACCTCGAGAGGGTGCTGCTTTAACTTACAAGTTCATTTTCTACAGTAAGAAAGACTAGCCGATGGTCACTGCCACCAAGTTGTTTCCCAACAATTCGTGTAATGTTCCACTCCAGGTCTGGTGAATGAAAAGCCAGGTCAGGTGTAGTTGTAGTGTGCCATGATCTCGAGTAGAAAGTATGTGGGTTGGACGACTTGTTAATCAAGATGAATCTATTATCATCCTGCGAGTCTTCCAGTCTCTCTTATCTCTGGTCCATGTGATTATAGCCCCTTTGTTTCGTATGACCAGACGTTCTATTGTCTGGTCCCCTGGCTCCACAGGACATCTGAGAAGGACCTTCAGTAGCTGTGGTTGGGCCCTTTCGAGTCATAGGGCCCGGCAATTTACCTGCCTGGGGGTCCAAAGCAGGGCGAGCGCCATAACATTTAGCAGTAGTCGACAATTTTCATTACGCATGATTGCGTGGCATCATGATTTCTGTGGTGCGCCTCCTGGCTGGTTGCCTCCATCTTCAGCACCTTTCCTTTGCTAGAGCAGACTGTGGTCTTACTCGAGTTTACGTGTGTAGGCACGCACACACATGTCTGCGCATGCATGTACGTGCATACACATCTAGAGCGTTCTGGTTATTTCTCGGCGCCAGTGACTCGCCGCCGCCCCTTCTCCTGTTAGTTAAAACAGTTCCGCCACGTGAAGGCCAGGAGTTGGAATTTTGCTGCATACGTGATAAATGCACGAGCCATTAGGGTATTTATGCAAGGTTAGGCGCTCACCCCAACCCCGGCCCCGGCTACACGCAGCAACACTTGGAACCATTTTTAGATCTTCAAGCATCCTTATCATGTCGACATGTCTCACATTATCGAAAGCCTTTGTGTAGTCAATAAAGCAAAGATATAGATCTTTGTTTACTTCTATAGAACGTTCAATTACTGTTCTCAGTATATACACAGCATTTACCGTACCCTTGCCTTCTACAAATCCACATTGTTCTTCTCCTATTTCGGGTTGTATTTTCTTCCTAACTCTTTGCATGATAATTCTCAGCAAAATCTTCGTGATGTGGCTCATTATACTTGTCAACAACCAATGTTTCAGGCATCATCGGATTACTTCTCCCACACCACACAAGAAACTTGCAAGTCGTGTGAGAGGAAATGAATGATACATTTTATTGCCGTTGGCTCTTTACAATTACAAAACAGTCGCTATCAAATCACACACAAAGCCACAGAATTGCCTATCACTAGTTTCCTAACCCTATTGCTAATCTCTATCTATTTGGCTACACAAAACTCCTATCAACACTAAACGATCTGCTCGCTACGAAGTCAGTCCCCCGTCTGACTTTCCTACACGCGTGGCTACACAGCACGCGGAAGGACCTTGATGCGTCCTTCGGCTTTTTGCGTGCCGTTACATTCAGCACGCCTATATTAGCTGTCTCCTATTGAGTGGCAATCGTGGCTATCACGTAGGCGTGATTCTGTCGTGACCAGAGTGCTAACTATCTGGTCGACGTCTCCGTGTCTCATGAGAGAACTAGTTAATAGTCCCCCATTCTACCACCTACCCTGCCCTTATATCGGGCACTGTATTACCTCTAATCTATTTGAGGTTGACCACTCTTCCCGGTGGTCTTCTATCTTGAGGCAGACCTCCGGCCTCTATGTTTCAGTCTTTGACACACACCCTCCCCTCCTGTGTTGCGTCATCAACTTTGACTCATTGGTTGTGACGCAAGAGGTTTCTAAAAAATTAGTGTATCTAATTTTTGTCAAAGACTGTAGATAACCTGGCTTTGGGTAACTCAATAGACTCCTACTGACTATTGTCACAATGTAGTATGACTTTACTTGGCTACTGGCAATCGCCACAAATTGTCTGGTTGGCGTGAGCCCTCTTCTCAATCGCAATATTATATTTATTAGAGGTATGTCTGAACCGGACCGTTGTCTTATAAGACCTGCCCTCAAATAGTAAATTAACTCACTACCCATACAAAGTTGACTTTCTTAGGGTCAACACATGAATTGCTTCATGTCCCCCATATAATATTAAACAACCATTACACAAGCTGTGTGCGACAGGCTTTACCTATTTCGCTTCCGCGTGTAAAGTTATCTTTCACTGTTAAGTTAGTCTTTCGTTGTCTATTATGTCCCCTGACCCGGAGTTATCTCCCTTTGATCTACAGAAAATGTATGCAATTTATATGTTTGTTTTCCTGGATGTTTGCGTGTTTGGATCTAACTAATGGTATAATCTAACTTCTAACATGTGTATCTAACTATCATGTGTATGTATGTTAGTTTTCAAGTGCCATAATTCGGTTAAATGTGGCCACAAACAAGTGTATAACACTAATTCGTGGCTACGTTCCCGTCTTATGAGACTTAAAATATTTTCTCTAAGATCTATACTAAACTACACACCACACATTCAAGATAGCACATTTTCAACAACGAAAGCAAACATTTGACGCAGACACAAAATAAAAAGCCGCGTTGAGCGGCAGAAAAAAATCCGCTGACTGATCTCACTCTCTCTTGTATAATTTACATTCGCTCTCACTTTTACACTTCTGTCACACATCTTTTACCCTCCCAATTATTTAAAAACCTTGGAGTGACACTGTACAAGTTTGGCTCAGTTTGAAAAAGTTGAGCTCAATGACTGTGCGTAAATTGCTGCACGAGTCATGTATTTACAATATATTTACATGTAATAAAAAGGGTTGATGGTTTGTACCCTGGTATTATTAACCAATATATTCTATTGTAATAATATTCTAAATACTGACATACTAATACTTGTTCTATACATATGTATTTAATGTGTTAACTATTTTAATTTATTTTGCCACATTAATCCTAAAATACGCTTACATTAATCCTAATATTTATCTAATTCAAGGGATGTAATCTAACTATTTAAAATGAAATTGATGTGAGATGAGTTATGTACCTTTCTGAAATGGGTAATGTGAAATGTAATAAATTATGTACCTTTCTAACATGGGTAATGTGAAATATAACAAAATTCTAACTAATGTTTTTAAATGAAAAAAATATGATTGATATTCTTACTCTAAATGGTGTAAATGATGTATGTTTACTTGTATAATCCTTTTATCCTATTACGGTGTAAACTAATCATAATACTAAATGATAACGTTTGTTAAATGGACTGGTTCATTAAGATGGAATGAACTCAAGTGAAATGAACCTAAGTGAAATGTAACAAACTACATGGTAATATTACTATCTAATTTTAATCCTAGTTTATATTTAGCTGTTATTACGTTTAAATTACTATCCTATTCTACTTTTAAGCTAAGTAATTGGGTAAATTAATGATCTATCTAAACTATTAAAAAAATGAAAACTATTCTATTGTCTAAATCTAAATGTAATTTAAAGTGACCTAATCTACCTATAATTTATCACTATATTAAAACGTTATAATACATATCACAATCAGTATATATATATATATACATGGTATTCAATTACCTCAGGTCAGTTGTTGTCTTAATGTTTAGAAATTGCTTTCATAGGCATACTCTATATACACAATTGGCCTGGGTATATGAAATACATTACAGTCATACTTGTGTCCTATGGGTATTGCATCTGTAGAGTTCGCTTGTGTCGTAGACCAGTATTTTCGTGTCTGTATTTATGTACTGTTCTGACACTGTTCTTCTATGCTTATACAGATGGTTCACCGGCACACATATAAAGCTTAGTATATAACGAGCTGTCTCAGTTCACACGGTGATAGTTGTTTTCGAAGCACAGTTCTTATGTTGAGGTCTACGGACACATGGTAGTTCACTGTTCTTAGTACATTTGGTTTTTTTGAAAAAATAAAAGTTTAAAGTTTTTTTTTTCGGGGGAAAATACCCTTTACAAAAAAGAATTTTTTTCCCCAAATGTTTTCTTTTTTTAATTTTAAACCCTTCC
>JACEFZ010022516.1:0-44442 GCA_014155875.1 Cepaea nemoralis | reverse complement strand
GGAATGACACATTAAGGAACGTCATACGAAACCTTAGGCGTTAAAGTCTATAATGGCATGGAAAGCGTTTCGATTGGAACCACTAAAATATCTTCATAGTTATAAATTATGCAGATTGTCGTCTTCCTACAGTCCAAGTGGCAAGCCATCCTTCTCACTTCCATTGACGGTCTTGAACCTTTCGTTAGCAGCATTCTCATTTTCTATGCTCCCACTTCCTAAATTCTCATTGCTGTCTGTGGTTTTACTTCGTTTTGTTTAACAGCATTGACTCCAAATATAACGCTTGCATTCGGCGCACATGAAACCCTTTATAATATCTCCTTCTGCGGCGTCTGCTTGAGTAATGTAAGTACTGGAGGAGCGTACGATCGATTTGATTTTCCCTACAGTATATTTTTCCGTCGTCAGACGGAAATTCAGCTCCTCTAGTCTTCGAATCGGTATACGTGTTTTTGTTGCTGCTAATGTTATATATATATATATATATATATATATATATATATATATATATATATATATATATATATACAGCTAGTACTCGACTTACGACCTATGCAACTTACGACCATTCGACTTTACGACCACAATCACTAGCCATATTAGATTTTAGATTTATTTCTGCCTCAGAACCACCTATCTCCGAACCACCTTCGTTCAAGCAATATCCGCAATAGATGCTGCCTCAGAACTAACATTGCGAGATTTTTGGAAATACTACAACATTTTAATTTGTATCAAGAATATCGCTACCGCCTGGGAGGCTGTGACGACAAAGTGTATGAATGGCATCTGGAAAAATTGTGTTAAGCGCTATGCTAATGATTTTCATAGATTTGACAGTGAACATGAATTTGAAACGATTCGGGAAAAAATAGTAAAACTCGCCAAAGACCTTACTTTGGAGTGTGAAATTGAAGATGTCGAAGAGTTGCTAGACAAAGAATCCGGAGAACTTACAAATGAAGAGTTAATCGAACTGGAAGAAGAAAGAGTGGCGGAAGAAGAAAGAAGAGAAGCCAAGAAATAAGAAGATGAGCCAGACAGAAAGTTCACCACTAAGGGATTATCAGAAGGTTTATCTTTACTGAATAAACTTCTTATACATTTCGAAGCAATGGACCCAAACATCGAACGATTTGCAAGGATTGAACGGATGGCGCACAATGTGTTTCGTCCGTATCGTGAAATTTATGATGAAAAAAAGAAACATACAATTCAGACAAAGCTCACCATGTTTATGAAAAAACCAACTCCAGGTACCCCCAACTGCTGCCTTAGATGACGACATTAATGATCTGCAGACAAGCACCAGTGGCAAATAAAATGTTTCGTACATGTTTATATATTTTGATGTTAATGACAATTTGATGTGTTTTGCGATTGGGAAAATGTTTCCTATAGTATTTTCCACACCTGTAGTTTGTATGTTTTGCAAATATATTAAACCAGTTGTACATGTACAGTTAATGCAGTGTTTTTCTTAAACCTGACGATGTAAAAATAAGAAACAAAATGGTGTAGAGATGATACAAATGGCACAAAATGAACATCGAAAATTATGATTTATAACAATAATAAAAAGAAATTTATGATATAATTTAACTTAAATATTTTTATAACATCACTTCACGTTACTGTACACATAGCGTTCTCAACTTACGACCAAATCGTGTTACGACCGGTCTGTAGGAACCAATCTCTCTCTCTCTATCTCTCTCTCTCTCTCTCTCTCTCTCTCTCTCCTCTCTCTCTCTCTCTCTATATATATATATATATATATATATATATATATATATATATATATATATATATATATATATATATATATATATATATATATACATATATTTAAAATGAAATAATTGCATGGTAATTATTGAGATATGATGATCATCGCAGAAATGGGGATGGTCAGTTGCTAGGACACTTGCCTGTCATGTGTTCGAATCCAAATCGAGGCGGAGACTTTTATCAATGACCCGGGCTCTCAGGTCGATCCAGCCTAAAATGAGAACCAGATAATATCTTGGGAAAAAATGGCGACCAGTGGGACCTGACCACATCACGCTCGATTGCTGGTTGGATGTAAAGCCCGCGGTTAACAACATTTACCCAGTAAGTCTCATGACCTGTACTTACGAGGGTAAGTTAATAAGTAAGTCACAAATGGCTGAAGAAAAATAACTAAATATGATAACAACTTGAAACCAGTTTATTTTTATACATATATTGTCCCTTTATTTCTCAACATAATTTCCACCAACATTGATGCACTTATCCCATCGTTTTATCAGCCCTCCCAAACCGGCTGCATAGAAAAGCGTGCCCTGTTCTCATTTACCTGTCATCCCACATAACTGTGATTCACTTATTGACTCTCCCTCGTAACTTTTTCTACCCAGCTATGCACCACTTTACGGGACAAACATTTGTCAGCATAAACACCGAAACGATCTTTGGCAGGGAGACATTTCGCGAATGACGCCGAAGTTGAATGTGAAGTAAAAACGTGGTTTAGAAAAATAGAGCACGCAGTTCTATACAGCGGGTTTGGGAGGACTGACAAAACAATGGGATAAGTGCATCAATGTTGGTGGAAATTGTGTTGAGAAATAGAGGGACAATTTATGTATTTAAAAAACTGGTTTCAAGTTGTTATCATATTTAGTTATTTTTTTTTACAGCCATTTGTGGCTTCCATTATTGACTTTTACCACAATGTAATGTACAAGTAAATGGGAATATTCTTCAACAAGTGAATCGGTACAATTATCTCGCAACAGTCATAACATCTGATGGGAGTTGTCTTGAAGCGATTAGAACAAGAATCGCCATGGTGAAAGTAGCCTTTAGCGAGAAGAAAAACATTCTGACCAATAAAAAGATGTCAATTGAAACGAGAAAAAGAGTGTTGAGGGGATACATAGAGCCTGTTCTTTTGTATGGATGTGAAACTTGGACAATGTGCAGTCAAGCAGAAAAACATCTGATGGCTGCAGAAATGTGGTTTCTGAGGACAATGCAAAGAATACCATGGACAGATAGAAAAATCAATGAACAAGTACTACAGGAGACAAATGAACATCGTAAATTGATTAGAGAAATTAGACGAAGACAGTCACAATTTTTTGGACATGTTATGAGAAGAAATGGATTGGAGAACTTAGTGACAACTGGCAAGATCGAGGGGAACAGACCAAGAGGAAGACCGAGAGGAAAATACCTGGATGGCTTGGCCACATGGCATGGACGAGACAGGAACACTGAGCTGATCCACGACTCTGGTGATCGAGTGAAATGGCGAGTCATGACCGCCCACGCTTTCCGGCATGGCAATTGATTGATTGATTGATTATTGACTTACCCCTCGTACTTTATCGATCGTCGTAATCAATACACAACAGATCCACAAGGTTAGCGTTCAGAGCCGTTTCGTTTAAAGGGATTGTAAAAGGCAAGAGAATCGACTTCATTGCACCGGGTTTTATCCCATATGGTTCTGTCTCTTTCCGCAGGGCGGCCTGCCTAAAGCTTCCCACAAAGCACGAACTCTCTGGCTCCAGCGACGACCCACAGGAATCTAGCTTTCAGATGTGTCATCACCACTTGCAGAGAACTAATTATAAAATGTGTTTCAATCCACAGGGTTGTGGCCACTTTAAGACAACCGAGAGAATTCTTCAGAGCGTTAGCTTACGTGCACAGGACTCTTAAAAGCACAATACCTTTTTTCGGAGCATATATCAATGCCAAGGTAAACACTCTGCAACTGTGGCGCAACACTTGTCAATCTGAAATAAACTGTGTCTTTACAGATGTCCCAAGATGAAAGCGAAGCCGTGGTTGCATGGTGGCTTGTTCAATTGCTTACTAACAAAGTATGATGAGAAAAGTGAAGACCAACATACCTCGGACAGAGTCGCAGATTTCACTTCAACAATCAAATATAAAGAACATCTGTTAGATATTTTCACCAAGATATGCTTGTGTGGTAGGAAACAAGCAGGAAGATGGGTTGGCTGGGTCTTAGAGGGGTATTGGTGCATGATCAGACAGATGTGATCGGGACTCTTTGGAATCGTGTGTATAGTGCAGAAGAACAGATATATCATCACGGCTTGGAAAGACTGGTGCATGAAAGTTTGACCAAAGGATCTCAGGACTTCGAGGAAAGGCCAGAAGGACAAATGATCAAACTGCTACTTTTACCATTAGTATTGGCATTCCACGTTGGCTCTCGAAGATGAAGACTGGACACGTGTTGGCATGTCCCGTGTGTCTTGATGTCGGTTCTTGTCTCAACTCAACTTAACTAACTTGCTTACAACTACCTTGATGCGGGTTTGGTTCACAGTAGTGACGGCATCCACTTTCCTGAGCAGATCGACTCGTGTGTCGACTTAACCTTATATTTTTTTCCCGCTTTTCCATCCTGTTCTCAGGATATTGCGGTCAACATCAGCAGTCTTTCAGATGTATGTTGATTCCTAGGCTAGATTACGCTCATCAGCACGCCACGACTTTCTGAGCGACCGGCTCCATACTCTCATAAGTCATTGGCGCGACTCGAACCGCTTCAAATTCTCGTGCGCTCACGTCAACCACGAGAGTATTCGGGGTTACGGAGAAAGCTGCTAACTCCTCGACCAGGGAGACCGGCTCAAACTTATATATCTATATCTATAATACAGAGTGTATGTATGTGGGTGGTTGGCTATGTATTGGATAGGTTCGATAACGGTACATCCGATTGAGATGAAATTTTCTACACGTCTTCCTTTCATTCCTGTGCAACCGACTGTAATAGTTTCTTAGTGTAAAATCGGCTACTTACTTAATAACATTTAATATTTCATTTTTCATTATATAATTTCTATATAGCAGGGGGACTTCACTCTAGAAAAGTTATTTCAAGGGACATCCGGGAAGGTTAACCCGGTCAACAAATGCCCGCAGAAGTCGGATGTGTCGGCCTAACGGCGCAAGAACGCAGCTCTGCTGTAAACAGGCACAACGCAATCACATCCGAAAAAAAACTCCGGATGAACGAAGAAGAAGAATTTCAAGGGACATAACTTTTAATAACATTTCTATATACTTTATAGTCATATTGTTGGACTTACTTGCACTATTTTAAACTCTTTCTCTATAGTTATTTACAGGCATATGAGTTATAATAAATAATGATATAATCATTAAGACATTTTCAAAGTTTTCATAAAAATAATGCATAATGCATAACATTGTAACCCTTCTTTTTATGCTTAAAGAAGTTATTTACAGTCATGTAGGTGATTAAAAACAGTTTTCATTAAAAATAATGGATGGTGTGTGGAAGGACATTCTTTTAAGTTACTGTGCGCCAGGAGCTGGGCGAAACCACGCCGGGTAAGATAGATAGACAGACAGACAGATAGTCGGGAACGGGAGCTTATTTGACTACTTATATGAATTAAATGAGATGCTCCCCACCAGGGACTGGGTGAAGCCGGGCCGGGTCAGACATACAGACAGATAGACAGACAGACATACAGATAGTCGGGAACGGGAGCTTATATGTCTACTTATATGATTTAAATGAGATGCTCCCCACTAGGGACTGGGTGAAGCCGGGCCGGGTCAGACAGACAGACAGATAGACAGACAGACAGATAGTCGGGAACGGGAGCTTATATGACTACTTATATGAATTAAATGAGATGCTACCCACCAGGGACTGGGTGAAGCCGGGCCGGGTCAGACAGACAGACAGATAGACAGACAGACAGACAGATAGTCGGGAACGGGAGCTTATATGACTACTTATATGAATTAAATGAGATGCTCCCCACCAGGGACTGGGTGAAGCCGGGCCGGGTCAGCCAGACAGACAGACAGACAGACAAACAAGCAGACAGACAGACTGATAGATAGATAGATCCCCTCCAGGGCCTGGGCGAAGCATAGTATATACTTTTGGTGTTATGACTACGGTTCTTCTTATGAAAAAAAAAATTGTAACTGTTTACGTCTTACAAAAGAGTCGCTTAAAAGTCGACAAGGTCGACTTCATTGCACTAAGTTTTATCCTAGGAGGATCCGTCTCTTTCCGCAGCACGGGCTGTCGAAAGCGTCGCACAAAGCACGAACTCTGTAGCTTCAGCGACTACCCCCAGTATTCTCCGAAAAATATGCACTCGTGAAAAGAAGGTCGCGGTTCGGGATCGAACCCACAAACTTCGAGTCAGATGGCTTGAACACTTCGCCACGGAGATTCCCTATGTCTACGTCTAATTTCTCTAATAACTTTAGGGGTTTCATAATTTTCTAGTAGGACTTGATCATTAGTTTTTCTGTCTGTCCATGGTATCATATGGTATACCTCCCATACTTCTAATGTTATGACTACCATATTTCTATTGTTATAAATACCATAGTTCTGATGTTATGACTACCATACTTCTGATGCTATAACTCCCATCTTCTGAGATTAGAACTACCATTCTTCTGATGGTATAAATGCCCCAAATGTCGTCGTTTCGCTTTCTACCTTTCTTGGAAATCATACAGTCGACGTTAAGAATTTCAACCCACATATGAATTGTAATGAGATATTTATTGATAGTTTGTATGACTTCTCCGAATAGGACAGGGGTCACAAAACTATTTCCACGGCGGGCCGGATAACTGACAAAATTACAAGCGCGGGCCGGATGATCATTCTGTACAATACTTGCGCCGGTCTCCGTGGCGAAGTCTTACGAACGCGGTTCGTAATACCGTATATCCGCGTTCGAAACACAGCTGCGCGCGATTTGGCATCAGACAACGTTGCGCTAGTTTTTACGCTATGTTATGAGTGCCGCTCGTTCATAAAGCAATGGTAAACTACTGAACGTAAACTTGCCAAGTCATCAACAACAGCAAACAATGCTGGTGTTGACTGCAAACGTCCTGTAAAGGATACACAGCTAACTTTAACAATAATTGCAAGCTAGAACGAAAGCTTTGAGGGAAAAGACGAAAAACTAAGTTAATCATGAGAAAAGCGTGCAGTGCACACACACACACACACACACACACACACACACACACACACACACACACACACACACACACACACACACACACACACACACACACACCCAAAGACAACTAAGATATTTATTTACTAAACAAGGTTATCAAAGAAAGGGACGTTAGCAAAAAGATAGTTACATCAGACATATTGTCCACATATCCGAATCTCACAAACTAAGCAACAAAAGAGGTTAGTGAGATTTGTGAAACTGATGTGTGTCTTTCAAAATACCATCAATGTTTGGTTTGGAATTGCTGCATCCAATCAAGAGAATTGCTTTCAAATGTTCATCAGTCAATCTCATTCGATGTGGTGACTTCACAGACTTCATTTTTGAAAATGTTTGCACACAGACATAAGTTGTTCCGAACACTGATTCCATACCAGTAGCAAATTTCTTAAGTTTCGGAAACTCAACATCAGGTAAGCAGTGGTACTTCCTTCTCTGTGCTTCTCTTTCAACAAGTCATTTGCTTGCAAATCAATGAGCTCCAACTGTAGTTCAACTGGCACATCATCAAGGTTACAATCAAACGGATTCTGGAACAGAATGTCACTCTCAATTCTGTCAAGATCTGAAAATCTCTCCAAACTCTCGGAAACAGTGAAAATGAGAAATATTTTCTCCTTCCAGTTGTGCTTCCAACAATAACTGCTTTCTCCGAAATCCTTTGATGTTCTGTACCGATCACAGACGAGGTAATCCTTTCCCTGAAGTTTCAAGTTAAGTTAATTCATGTCGACCAAAAATGACAACTTTGACAGCCAGGTAGGGTTTGACAGCTGTGAATTAGCTATATCTTTTTCAGTGAGGAAAACACGTATTTCGTTTCGGAGCTTGTGAAAACGAAGCAGGACTTTACCGCAGCTGAGCCACCTGACTGATGTGTGATAAAGCAAGTCACAGAATTCAGAATCAATTTCTTCAAGAAAAGCCTAGAACTGACGGTGACTGAGTGCATGTCCCCGAATGAAGTTCACAGCAGAAACGACTGATTTCAGTACACAATAAATATATAAATCTTTCCCACAGATTACTTGCTGATATACGATGCAGTGTATGAACAGAGCGCCCGGAATTTGCAAATCTTCGAACTGAGTCCTGATCTGCCCCACTAGACCCTTCCTCACTCCAGCCATGTTTTTTTCCCCTCCATCAACTGTAACACCTCGAAGCTGATTCCACCGAAGGTTATAGTCTTTCAAAATTGTTTGCACATCCACGAAAATGACTTTCCCAGTTGTTGTTCCATGCGTACTGCAAACGGGCGCCAACTCTTCCGTTATCTGAACGTCCAAGTTGACACCACGAATGAACACGAGAAGTTGTGACGCACTCGAGAGATCAGTAGACTTATCCAACGCCAGAGAATACCACAAGTTCCTAGCTTCTTGCGTATCTGTAGCACTATGTTCTCTCTAAGTTCTTCTGTTCTCCGCACAACTGAACTTTCCGAAAGGCTGATAGTTCCAAACAAATCGGCTTTCTCAGGACACGAATCATTTGCTGCTTCCATCATAACTCTTTGATGAAGTTGACATCAGTAAATGGTTTTCCTCGTTCTGCCATCTTATGCACTATTTTGTAGCATGTACGAGTGACAGATTCATTTTCAGCAGACTTTTTCGTGGAGAGATTTCTTTGTGTTTCTAAACCAAGTTTCATGGACTCATATTTCTCAGAGCGTAACTTTCGAGAAAACTTTGAATATGTTGATAGATGTTTTGTTTCGTAATGACGCCGAAGATTGAACTCTTTTAAACGTCAAAACTTTCGCTGCATATTACGCAACTGATTTTCTGGGCCTTTGTTTCCACAAAGAAGTACTTTACTCCCCATTCTTAATTGAAAACGCGACATTGGGCGTCCACTTTTCTTTTCTTAGTAGCCATAAAGAAGGGTGAAGTACACGGGATCTGAAAATGAAGAAGACATTAAATTCGAAACACATGAAAAGCAGAGGACTAGGTGTCACTAGTGAAGCTACGGCTCACCAAAGGTACATATAAAGTTTATAGGTACCTTTGGTAAAAGAATTTATCTCATAATAAGGTTCGCAAACTATATAAATAGGGCCGGCCTAAATAAGCAGCCTATCCTATAGCAGAGTTTTTCAACCGGGCAGCCAGGGGTTCCGCCGAAACAGATCGAAATCGCCTAAATGCAACATTTCTGCATATCTGGTTTATAACATAAAGTAGGACAGACACCTGGATCATCGCACTGAGTTCCCTGAGCAACGTAAACATTTGCGTAAGGATCTGCTCCAACAGAAAGATTGAAAAACACTGGCTTAGAGTCCAGCTCGATAAATACCTTGACAGGGGAATTTTTCTGAGCTGGGAATATTTTCGTAATAACAGGAGGCTTCTATGGCATTTTTATTCTGTGTTTGCTACTTTGTTGCCTCTATTCACACTTGTAGTTCACTTACGTATCACTGTCAAACAAAGAAATCCTCGTTCATCATCATCATCATCATCATCATCATCATCATCATCATCATCATCATCATCATCATCATCATCATCATCATCATCATCATCATCATCATCATCATCATCATCATCATCATCATCATCATCATCATCATCATCTTCTTCCACTTCTGCCGTCAAGCGTCGTGGGGAGGAATAATTTGCGTTCCAGCGCCCGGTGGGCGGCACTGGATAGTGTCATTCCGTGTGGTTGTACAATGTCTTTGATGTCGTCAATCCATTTTCTTCTTGGACGTCCTCGTGGTCTCGTCGCATATTATCTTTGATGTAAGGCCAGTGATGGTAGTTGCTGGTGTTGCATTCTAACGACATGACCAAACCACTTGATCTTCTGTCTTTCAATAAATGTGGCACAAGGTGTTGATCCCACAGTCTGTCTGATAATAGCATTTCTTACTCGATCTCGGATTGTTAAGTTGGTAGCTCTCCTCAGGCATCTAATTTCGCAGGTGTTGATTTTGCGAAGGTGTAATTTGGATAAAGTCCAGGTCTGAGATTGGTAGCAAAGGGTTGGTATGAATATGCTGTTTATTATCTGTCGTTTTGCGGACATGGGTATATTTGGATGTTTCAGTAAGGGTGATAGTTGATATGTAAGTGCACTAGCTTTTTGACATCTGATTTCAATTTCTCCGTCTAATCTGCCATCTTCTGTGATCATACTTCCAAGATATTTGATTTCTTTAACTTGTTTCAGAGTTGTGCTATTTAACTGTACACTTAGTGGGCCCAGCGATCTGCTAACTTGCATTACTTCGGTTTTGGCTGTATTTATGCTCATTTTGTAACTCCTGCATGTTGAACTCAGATTATTAATATGATTTTGCAGTCTGCCCTCGTCGCTATAAAACAGGCACTGATCGTCTGCAAATAGAAGTTCATTTATTTCCTGTGGATCAGTTGTTTCATCTGGAGTAAAGAGTTCTAAATTTTCTGAATCTGTTCTGTCGAGACCTGCTTCTTTGGAAATTCTCTCCATGTAGATATTAAATAGCAGGGGAGAGAGCACACATCCCTGTCTCACTCCTGTATTGACTGTGAACATATCTTATATACCTTCTTGTGTTCTTACTGCACTTCGGCTCGAGTGGTACATGGCTATGATGTTTTCTAGCAGTTGCCCTTGTATCTCATAGTCTTCAAGGATGGTCCATCATTGTATCTGTCTACTCTATCGAAAGCCTTTTCATGGTGTACAAACACAATATTCTGCTGGTCACTATATTCGATATTTTATTCACATATTTGTCTAAGTGCATCAGTACAACTTTTACCTTTTCGAAAACCGAATTGTACTTTGCTTAACTGTTGTTCAACTATGGGTCTAGCTCTTTGCTCCAATAGTTTTGCATACATCTTCCTCAGGAGTGATATACCTCTGTATGTTTCGCACTCTCTCATATTGCCTTTCTTTTTCCATATTGGTACTATTATTGCCTGTTGCCAATCATCTGGGACTTTTCTTTCTTCCCATGCTATATTAAAAAGTCTTGTTAGCCATTTAGCTCCTGTTTCCTCACAGGCCTGAATAGCTTCTGTGGTTATTCCATCTGGACCTGGTGATTTGTTTATACAACTTTTCTGTATAACTGCTTTGACTTCTGCAGGTATGACATTTGATATGTGCTGTCCCTGGCTTTCAGGCACAAAAGTGAGGTTTTTTTATGTTATGTGTGGGGTTAAGTAGTTCTTGAAAGTATTCTGCCCACCTTGCTAGTCTTTGTTGTGGATTAAATATCGGTATACCTCTTTTGCTGTTTATGATGGTGGTTGGGTTGTAGCAATCATCTCTGTTTCTCATTGTGTTGACACGATTATAAAATTCTCTTGGGCAGTCTTTGCTAAGGGTCGCCATCTGTTCACCACATTTATCTCGTTACATACCTATAAAATGGATGACTGGCAAACAGAAGTAAATATTTCTGGAGCATCGAACCTGTGTTGACAGCCGGACGCATCTGGGGGAGGGAAAGATGTGTGTATGTGTGTTGCCATGGAAATCATGGTAACATCAGAGCGTAGTCGGCGTACCACGGGCCGGGGAAGGACTTGGGATGGCACGAAATAAGCAAACATTACAATAAACAAGAAAATCTAGGTACAATAATTTATAATTGACAATAGTAAATTTAAGACTCATAGCAGACAGGAGGAATTGCGCACGTGTGAAGATCTCCCAGTATTCTAATTATAATATTTACATTTAATTAAAAAAAATTAAAAAAAATTCTTCTGTGCGAAGAACAGAAGAACTTGGAGAGAACATAGTGTTACAGATAAGCGAGAAAACTAGGAACTTTTTGTGGTATTCTCTGGCGCTGGATGATTCGAATGATTTCTCGTGTACGTCACAACGTCTCGTGTTCATTCGTGGTGTCAATTTGGACTTTCAGATAACGGAAGAGTTGGCATCCGTTTGCAGCATGCATGGAACAACAACTGGAAAAGACATTTTCATGGAAGTGCAAAACGTTTTGCAAGACTATAACCTTTGGAACAACTTATGTCTGTGAGCAAACATTTTCAAAAATGAAGTATGTGAAGTCAACACATCGAACGAGATTGACTGATGAAGATTTGAAAGCAATTCTCTTGATTGGATGCAGCAATTCCAAACCACACATTGATGATATCTTGAAAGCCAAATATCAGTTTCACAAATCTCACTAACCTTTTCTGCTGCTCAGATTGTGAGATTCGGATATGTGCACACTAGGTCTGGTGTAACTATCTTTTTGCTAACGTCGCCTTATTTGATAACTTTTTTAGTATATAAATATGTTGATTGTCTTTGTGTGTGTGTGTGTGTGTGTGTGTGTGTGTGTGCGTGCGTGCGTGCGTGCGTGCGTGCGTGTGTGTGTGTGTGTGTGTGTGTGTGTGTGTGTGTGTGCATTGTACGCCACTCACCTATGATTAACTTAGTTTGTCGTCTTTTTTACCAGAGCTTTCGTTTTGGCTTGCAAGTATTTCTAAAGTTAGTTGCATATTCTTTACAGGAAGTTTGCAGTCAACACCAGCATATTTGCTTTGTTGATGTCTTGGCAAGCTTACGTTCAGTAGTTTGCCATTGATTTCTGAACGACCGGCATCCATATCATTGCTTAAAAAACCAGCGCAACGCGGTTTGCTGCCAAATTCCGCGCAGCTGTGTTTCGAACGCGGGTATGCGGGATTACAAACCGCGTCAGTAAGACCTTCGCCACAGAGACAGGCGCAAGTATTGTACAGAATGAGTATCCGGCCCGCGCTTGTCATTTTGTCAGTTATCCGGCCCGCCGTGAAAAAAAGTTTGGTGACCCCTTTTCTAAGGCATTGATCATTTCTACTGTGATGTTTATCTGTACCCGGAGTCTTGCCAGTTTTCATATGGTTAAGAGCATTCTGAACTTCCATCATCAAAATTGATGGTCCTTCATTATTATTCCATTGATCTTATTGTTCTTCTCTTGTATCATCATAAAGGTCTTTCACATAATCTGACCACGCGTGTAAAATCTTATCTTTTTCTATTATGATTTTGCCATCTTTGGTTTTTAGGCAACCCGTTGATGTGTGTGTGTTCTTTTGCTAGTGATGTCATTAATTCTTTTTTGCATTAATTTGGTATTCCGGGTGTTGTGTTGATGTTCAATGTCCTTGCAATTTTCCTCAAGCCATGTTTCTTTAGCCTCTTTGCATAGCTTCCTAAGTTTCCTGTGAATCTCTTCATATTTTTCCTTGTTATTTTTATTATTTCTTCTTACTTCTATGAGTTTTAAGATGTCTTCCGTCATCCATTTCTTGCGTCCTTTTATCTTTATTTTTGGGATAGTTGTTTCTGCAGCTTGGTTGACTGATTTCTTTAAAATTTCCCATTGGTCACTGACGTCTTGAAATAATATTTCCATATCGGACAATGCATAGAATCTGTTCTTTACCTCTACGTTGAATTTATCTTTTATTTCCTCACTTTTCAGTGCTTGTAGATCAAATTTTGTGTTTCTTGGTGAATACTTGACTTTCTTTAATTTTATATGTAAATTGCTTAAGATTAATCTATGGTCGCTGTAGCAGTCTGTGCTTGGTAAAGTTTTTGCGACTTTTAAGGCATTCCGAAATCTTCTGTTGATGAGGATGTAATAAATCTGATTTCTGACCTTATGATCAAGACTCCTTCATGTCCATAATCTCATTGGGTGCTGTTGAAACCAGGTATTTCCAATAATCAAATATTGCTCTTTTGCCCACTGTATTAGTCTGCAACCTCTTTCATTCTGTTCCCCTAGTCCATACACGCCTACTATGCATCCGTCCTGTTGATTTCCAACTTTGGCATTCAAGTCACCTATTATGATAGTTACTTCAGAATTCTTGCATTTCTTGAAGTCTTTCTCTAGATCATTATAAAATTCATCAATGCTGTCATCACTACAGTCTGCTGTTGGTGCATAAACTTGTATGACATTGACAACAAAAGGTCTTCCACTCAACTTCACTAGTAACACTCTATCTGATACAGTCCAATATCCATTGATCGATCTTGCTCTCTCTGTATCCATTACAATTGCTAATCCTCGCTGTTGTTTCTCTCCACCAGAATAGATTATTCTATATTCCTCAGATGTCATAATGCCCATTCCTGTCCATCTGGTCTCACATACACCTAACATTTCAGTCTTAATGTTATGAAATTTTCCATCCCCACGCATAGCTCTTACATTACAAGTTCCTACTTTCAATGTTGATATTCTTTTCACTCAGTCGCCTGATGACGGTCTGGAGTCACCTGGTGCACATGACTACTCCTACCGGGCGAGGCTGCTCCTATGGAGCACCCATTTACGCCGTTTCTCTGATTATCGATACGACTGCAGTACATGATATTCTTGGCATCTGTAAAGAAGGTAGTTTGCCATTGCTTTCCTTCCTAGCAGTGACCATACTGGTCGGTAACCGTCTCCCAAAAAAGTGATCCTCTACCTACCGCCGTGAACCTGGAGATCATAACTTACAACAATCTGTCGGCTGCTCTTCAACTTCATCCACCACCTGCACCCATGGCTTTACGTAACCCTGATCGGGAGGGGGGGGGGGGGAGGTAAACGGGTACTCCACTTTGCCCAAGGGTGAACCGTAGGCTACTACTAAGGACTTTATTTAACGTTTATTTGTTCGCGATTTAAGTTCTTTCGGAGACCCGTGAGCCTCGTAAGCGGAGCCACCGAGTTTGTGCTCTGTGTGACGATTGCATAGGCTGTTAGTTGCTCTCTGGACAGAGACCAGGCTACTTGGGATAATACCCGATGCAATAAAATCTACCTCTGGCCTTGTTACCCATTTGTTTACCTTTCACCTTAAAGTCGCTTAAAAATCGACAGGATCGACGTCATTGCACCAGGTTTTATCATATGGTTCGGTCTCTTTCCGCAGCGCGGAGAGCGTCGCACAAAGCACGAACTCCGTAGCTCTAGCGACGACCCACAGGAGTCTCCGAAAATTTTCCCTCGTAAATCGAAGGACGCTGGCTCGGAATTGAACCCACAACCTTCGGAGCCCGAGTCAAACGGCTTGACCACTTCGCCACGGAAGTCTCCTTACCTCTCACCTGTACGTAAGGAACACATCACAAGATGGCAGCAAAACTTGAGGTATGAGACATAATGGGAAAAGTCGGAATCCATTGACAGATGTTGCCACTTCTGGTTAACAGATACAACATAGAAACTAACGTTTATTCAGAACAAATGTTTTTATTATCAAAATACAGATGCAATAAACTCAACTTGTGTGTCAGGTCTTAGACAGACATGACTGAGCTACCGTATGACAGTAAACTGTACAACTTGCTTTCCGTTAGCCCCGAACATTGGGCGGCTCTCACCAAACCGGAGATGCCACATTGTGATAACGGTTTAGGGCGGAGGCACGCAATTGGGAGGGAACAAGCCTTATCCTGGTGCGAGGAAATGCAATCTAAAGACTAAATGTCATGGCAGGGCAGACCAGGTCCTAAGCCTTGGTGGCAGCTGGTTTAGGATCGAAACTCCGACCTGCGGGTAGTTAAAGCGTTGCTTTGCTGATTGGGCAGCTTCTGCAGCTTTCTTTGTTCCAGACGTATTGGTGTTACCTTTCCTCTGGAGTAAACTAGGCAGGCCGAGAGAGGGGTCATGCTGCAAGGGCAACACATGATCTCTAAACTCAGCCCAAGCTTTGTGTTATGGAGAGGTATAATTCCATTTTACAAACTACCGTCTGTCAAGACGGTAAGGTTCCAGCCAGTCAGTCAGTCGATTACATTCAGTAACCGTTTCTATACAGTTATTATTATATGTCATTGTTTATTTTCTCCTCTTAACGTAATATGCCGGTTCTGTGGCGAATGAATAACGGACGCAGCTCGTATTCCCGAATATCACGTTTGAAACACAGCTGAGGGCGATTTGGCAGCATTCCGCATTACGTTCATCTTATACAATGGTATGAATGCCTATCCCTTAGCAATGACAAACTACTGAACTTAAACTTACCTAGAAATCACAAACAACCAAAGATGCTGGGGTTTAGTGCGGCATCTTGTAAAGATACGCAGCTAACTTAACCGAAATATTTCTATTCCCACTTTCCCCCTCCAGCCAATTCCAATTCCAATTTTCAAAACAAAAATTCCAAATTCGGCCTCGTTCAACCTGAGTTTTTTAGCTGTGGTTATTGTTGAGGTCCGTGGTTTTTGTGGGTTCATTCACCCTAATTCTTGTCTTGTGCGCTCTTACGAGTAACTCCTATCTCGGACTGGTTATGTATCGTGTGTGTCTGTGATGTCAGCAGGGGGGTCGGTCGGCGGCTGTCCTTTGCGCATGTTTCCTCTTGTGGTTTTCTTTGTTGGTGCAGGCTCCTGGCTCGTCTGGCTTGACTGGTTGTAGTCCTTATAAGGACTTTTTATTTAGTATTTTTGCCTCCTGTTCTGTGTATTTCCGTAGAAGCTTTTCGATGTTATTTACCTCCTTGTGCTTTTTTTCACTTTCGCGTTTAAGTTCTTGCTGTTTTTCGATTGCTTCCTCTGTTGTCAGCCATGGGACTATCTCTCCGTCCTCGATATAGTACTCAATGCCGGTATCATAGTCAGAGATTATTTCCGGGTATTCTATGGGTTTCCCCTTGAGTTTCTTCACCTTCTTTCCTTTTGCTTCCTGTCTCCTCATTTATTCCTCGTGTCTGAGTTCCTCTTGCCTTGCCCATTTCTTTTCTTCTTCTATGTACTCCTCCATTTCCTCCAGAGTGGGTTCCTTTGTGTACCACTCCGTGGCGTCGAAAGGTTCCTCATCTGGTCTTTCTTCGGGTGTCTGGTGAGATGTTAGTTTTCCCTTGGGTGTTTCGGGCGTCGTGGTTCGGCTGCTGGTTTTATCTTGCAGTTCCGGCTCGGTTATTTTGTTGGGTTTCTTGCGGCTTCTCTGTGGTCTCTTGCATGTCTTCTGTTGGTTTATTTTGAGTTGATTTAATTTCAGCTTTTAGCCGCTCTCTTTCCGCTTTTATGGTGAGTAGCATTTCTTCGTAGTCCTGCTTCAACGCGGTCATCTGCTCCACTTCTCGCTTGATGTTTTGCTGGATCTCCTTTATTTCCGCCAGTAGATTCTCGTTGTCGCTGGTCGGGTTAGGCGTCAGCAGTGCCTTGACTTGTTTCTTTAACTCGTCGATCTGGCTTTGTAGTTGTGCTCTTTCATCTTACGAGATGCCCGTGTCTGTCCCGCACCGCCGCATTGCTTCCTTATATGGCGTCTTGGTGTTGATGGCTTTCTTTAACACGTCTCTGTGTCTTTGGAGGTACGGACAGCCCCAGTATCTTGCTCTATGTTTGCCCAGGCAGTTGGCGCACTTTCTTTTGTTGGTAGGTGCTCGGAAGTCCGTGTCCAGCTTGGCCAGCGGACACTCCTTGAAGGCGTGGTGATCGGCGCAGTATCGACAGATTTCCGTCTTACTGCGGCATGTTGCTCTGCTGTAGCCGGCCCTCTGACATATAATGCCAGTATATATATATATATATATATATATATATATGTATATATATATATATATATATATATATATATATATATATATATATATATATATATATATATATATATATATATATACACACACACACACACACGTTTTCTGCTCAACATTTTCAAAGCTTTAATTTTCCTCTCAAGTCTTTTAACTCGCCCTTCATGTTTATATACTAAACACTAGTTTTACTGTAACTTTTATTAAACAGTATCTGATTATTTTATTTGTCACAAAGGCCAGCGAAAGTGTTCCTTGCAGTCCCTTCCCCCTTGTTCCTGGTTATCGAAAGTCTGAGTTATGCAATTTGACATCGGGAAACGGTTTCCCCTGGTACTGTGGTTATCCTAGGAAACAGGAGTTAAACTGCTCGGATTATCACCTGCATAGGTTTTCGAGGAACCACATCGTTATGCCAGTCACACCAGCTGAAGCTAAACTACTAAGACAGCCGATCAACCAGTAAGTAAGTTAGATATTGTAGATTTGTCTTGGTGGCTTGAGTTGCATGGCAGATGCATCACACAGATAAAGAAAAGCAAACGCAAGAGGAACGACTTCATTGCCTCAGGTTATAACCTATATAGCTCGGTTTCTTTCTGCAGGATGGCCTTCTTAAAGCGTTGCACAAAGCACGAACTTCGCAGCTTCATCGTTGACCCCAGAAGTCTAGCTTTCAGATGTGTTATCACCACGGGCAGAAAACTAAGTATATTATGTGTTTCAATCCACAGAGTTATGACCACTAAGACAACCCAGAAAATTCTTCAGGGCGTAGCACAAAGTACGACCTTCGTAGCTTCAGCAATGACCCCAGGAATCTCTGAGAAGATTCCACTCGTGAACCAAACGGCACAGGCCGGAATCGAACCCACAACACGCTTCATACGGTGTAACCACTTCATCAAGGAGACTCCATAAATAAAGAACAGAATAGAACAAGAGGAAATTGGATTCTATCAAATGAAGAACATGTTACGCAATAAACCTTTGACATTTGAAGTAAGAAAATGAGTTCATGCGTGTTACATAGAACCAGTTTTAACATACGGCAGCGGATCCTGGACAATTATTAATCAGGTGAAAAAATCAATGGAGCCTTGGAGATGTGATTTATAGAAGAATGCTGAAAAAATGAACTGGACAGCCAAAAAGAGCAATTAGGACGTTTTAAGGGAAGCTGAGTCGCAAAGACAACTTATTACAAACATCAGAAAGAGGACGGTCATTGTTATTTGGCCACTTTATGAGTAGACAAGAACTGGAACATGTTGTTACAACCGGAACGATTTGCAGAAAGAGAGATAGAGGAAGACAGCGGGAGAAGATTATTGGTAGTCTTGTGTCATGGTACTGGAGGTAGTCATCACACGAATTGATCCATGACGTCGGAGATCGTACATTTTGGAGAGGCATGATCGCCCATGCCAGCGAGCAAGGCATTTGATG
Organism: Cepaea nemoralis; assembly: GCA_014155875.1. NCBI lineage: Eukaryota > Metazoa > Mollusca > Gastropoda > Stylommatophora > Helicidae > Cepaea > Cepaea nemoralis. The sequence goes on along the minus strand of JACEFZ010022516.1, from coordinate 25,409 downwards.
CTGATGGTAATGATGATGATGATGATAATGATGATGATGATTATGATGATGATGATGATGATGATGATGATGATGATGATGATGATGATAATGATGATGATGATGATGGTGATGATGATGATGGTGATGATGATGATGATGATGATGATGATATTATCACGAACTTGCTTGGACGAGAGTACGACGTCTGCCATCTTCTTCTGCTAAAAGAGAGACAGACTGGCCAATTAATCCTCAGTGCATTCAGTCCTAGAAAATGGGAATGTCCTAACACTTTACAGACCCATAGCAAATTCTTGCTTGGGGACTTGTGTTAAATTTGGGTTTCGTTATTTTAATCCACAACTTTGTAATCCTCAATACTGTCTTTTTTCTGTACTCCACAGAAGCAATTTCTTGACTGGAGATATTATCTTAAATATAAATTCAAGTAAGTCAATGATAAAACTGCATTCGCATTCTAAATGTATACACTGGTAATGATAGGCACTCATACAATTTGGTTCTTCTACTGAAGGAACAAGTGTACGTCGACGCGCGGTAAACTGCTTCGAATCGATTGAAAACACTCGGAAGTTACGCTACACATCACACACCTGGGCAGTGCTGGCGTAAACGATATCGTATGTAGGCTTAGAACATAAAATTATGCATTTATACATTGTTATTATTGTCATATCTATTACATGTATGCATGTGAACTGTGTTTCGTATAAATATTATACTGGGTTGAGTTAAGCTGAGCTCAGAACTGCATCAATGCACTCAGGACATGCCTATGCGGGTTCTGTCCCGTCGTTCAATAGTCAGCGAAGAGTAAAGATAACACTTCTCCAATATGGCGGTGTGTATTCTTCGTTCTGGCAAGATCGAAGGGAACAGACCAAGAGGAAGACCGAGAGGAAAATACCTGGATGGCTTGGCCACATGGCATGGACGAGACAGGAACACTGAGCTGATCCACGACACTGGTGATCGAGTGAAATGGCGAGTCCTTACCGCCCACGCTTTCCGGCATGGCACATGATTGATTGATTCTTCTTCTTCATCTTTTCGTTCATCCGGAGTGTTTTTTCAGATGTGATTGCGGTGTGCGTTAGGCCCCCTTGGGTTGAAAACCCTTAGGTCACACATCCGGCTTTCGCGTGCATTTTTGACCAGGTTAGCAATCCTGGGAGACTCTCACTTTTGTGGTACCGTCCACATCCCAGCTGGTCAAGTTCGAACAGTCGAGGACTTCGGTCATCCCTCAAGAGAAGGAAGGCACAGTCCATAGCATTTTCCGCCATCCTAGGTTGCTTCCATAGTTGCAGGGCCGACACATAGCGCCCTGATACTGGGCTCACCGAGGGAATGGTCACGTCATGCTCATGGCTGCTTTAATTCCTCACTTCAATATATTGGGCTTTTCGTTCGCCCCGGGCCGTTCCCGCACAAACCAGACAGGTCTGCAGAAGGTATTCACTCAGCGAGTTTTCGCACATGTGCTTGTCGTTGCGCCCGTCAGAGCTGTTCCAGGCACGACAGACATTCGGAAAACTACCTAGTCAGAGCTGTTCCGAACAAGAGCGGCATTCGGAAACTAGGTAGTCAGAGCTGTTCCTAGCACGGGAGACATTCGGACGAGACATTTCACTCGGACGTAAATGCGTAGTGTCAATTTTTAGTTTGCCACCCGTAGGACGACACTTCCGACTTCCGGCGGGCATTTTTTAGTGAGGTTAGCCTTCCTCTGGTTTCGAGACACGTTAGACTGTTGTAATGTCACCCACATCTCAGCTGGTCAAGATAGAACGATCAACGATATCGTGGTCTGCCCTCAAGGGAAGGCAGGGGCAGACCATGGGCATTATCTCGCTATCCAAGGAGGCTTCCATAATTGCAGAGCCGGCACATATTGCTCTGAGACTGGGCTCACCCAAGGAGTTTCCACGTCCTGCTCATGGCTGCTTTAGTTCCTCACTTCCATGTGTTGGGCATCCCACTTGCCACTGATCGCTCAATCACACACCAGGAGCGGTCAGACTGCGAGTGACATCCACTCGGTAGGCTTTTGCTTGTGACTTCAGACCACGCAATAGGTTCGCTCGCCGTGCGTTCCATTTCACGTTGATGAGACATTCTTCCACTTTTGTCTACACTCTCTATGAGTTAGATACAGACAGTTTCCGTAACCCTTCGACTGGGGCACTTTTCTGACTTTTTTGTACTCGCTCACGAGGTAGGCTACATGTGCTGCCGGCTCAGCACCTTACCTTCGTGCAGCAGTGTAACGGGAAACGGCCAGGCCCCTTCATCCGGGAATCTCTCATATCCCCCAGCTGAGAGCCTTCGAACATGTATCAGACCTGAGCATGTAGCTTGCTCAATATCATGTTTTTATTTTCCGGTAGACGGGTATCGGCCTGGCTCTCAGATCCGAGGGTTTGTGGCTTAGAGGCGTTCAGCTACAGCCCTCGACAGTGAACCTTAAGAGTTTCCGGTAGACTGGTATCGGCCTGGCTCTCAGATCCGAGGGTTTGTGGCTTAGAGGCGTTCAGCCACAGCCCTCGACAGGGAGCCTTAAGAGTTTTGTCCGGACCAAAAACGTCTGCCTTCGTGCACCTTTTAAACTTTTGACTGTTATCCTCAGTCTATACCTGCAGAGCAGCAGGTTGTGTCTCTCTTAGTCTGGTCCCTATCCCATAAGCTGTCCGATATGTAGTTTTTCATCCATCGGCAAGCAAATGGGGTCGATGGGACACGCAAGCTCCCCCACCACGTCAAGGTGGAGACACATCGGGGGAGATTGATTGATTGATTCTTGTTTTTTCAACAGCAGGCAATATGTTCGTTCAGTTGACATAATAAATTACGTTTACGTGCAATGATAACTGGTGGGAGATATTTATCTTCACGCAGTCTCTTGTCCGCTGGAAAAGAAGAGGCATAAAGTATAACTAGATACTCTACAAAAAAGAAGAGGCATAAAGTATAACTAGATAGCTCTACAAAAGAGAAGAGCCATAAAGTATAACTAGATAGCTCTAAAAAAGAGAAGAGGCATAAAGTATAACTAGATAGCTCTACATAAGGAAAGACCCAGAGATAAAAGCTAACGTTGTGACCAACATTTATATCAAGGAACAAAACAGAAGACAAGACTAGTTAGCTGAAAAAAAAAAACTGAAATATTAAAATTCAATCTCAAATAAGTAGGCCTAATCAGCATTTCTGAACAGCAGCAGACACCCCTAATTATGACTCTCTTGCCCACTGAAATGTTACCATTATTAGGGTACAACAACTTGCACTGAATGCTCCAAGTCCAATGTTTCTAACGTCTAGACACCGCTATCATTTCATCACAGTATGTACCTACTCTAGACACCGCTATAATTTCATCACAGTATGTACCTACTCTAGACAACGCTATCATTTCATCACGGTATGTACCTATTCTAGACAACACCATCATTTCATCACGGTATGTACCTACTCTAGACAACACCATCATTTCATCACGGTATGTACCTACCTAGACAACACCATCATTTCATCACGGTATGTACCTACTCTAGACAACGCCATCATTTCATCACGGTATGTACCTACTCTAGACAACGCCATCATTTCATCACGGTATGTACCTACTCTAGACAACGCCATCATTTCATCGCGGTATGTACTTACTCTAGACAACGCCATAATTTCATCACGGTATGTACCTACTCTAGACAACGCCATCATTTCATCACGGTATGTACCTACTCTAGACAACACCATTATTTCATCACGGTATGTACTTACTCTAGACAACGCCATAATTTCATCACGGTATATACCTACTCTAGACAACACCATCATTTCATCACAGTATGTACCTACTCTAGACAACGCCATCATTTCATCGCGGTATGTACCTACTCTAGACAACGCCATCATTTCATCGCGGTATGTACCTACTCTAGACAACACCATCATTTCATCACGGTATGTACCTACTCTAGACAACGCCATCATTTCATCACGGTATTTACCTACTCTAAAGCCCGCTCCGTGACGAAGGTTTTACGGACGCAGTTCGTAACCCAACATCCCCACGTTCGAAACACATTATTCCAGAGCGAACCCCGTGGAAAGATGAGCATAGAATATCGCTACAAATCCAGTCAAAAGTGAGAGGAATATTGGACAATGAAGAACAGAACAGTGTACAGCGCAGGAACAGCCACTCTCAGCTTCCTTGATGACGAATACCCACAGGACCTCTGGATCCGAGTCTACACAGATGGGTCAGCACAAAATGCTGTTCGAAATGGAGGAGCGGGAGTGTACATAGAATACCCAAATAATACTAGAGACACGGCCAGAATTCCACCAGGAAAGTACTGCCATAACTATGATGCTGAAATTGAGGCAATCAAGATAGCCACAGAGAAATTACAAAATACCAGCCATGGTACACAACCTGCAGTGATATTGACAGATGCAAAATCCGTAATAGAGGCGCTCCTGTCTGGGAAATTGCCAGTTCTGAGGACACTACTTTCTCAACTTAGCAGTCAGCGTAAGATCACCATACAGTGGATACCATCCCACTGTGGAGTCCCCGGAAACGACAGAGCTGATCGATTGGCTAAGGAAGGAGCAAAAGAAGAACAACCTGATGTGCCCATTACATACCACCAAAAGAAAAGAATGATCAAATCAATCAGAAAGCCACCAAACCTTACTCAAGACGACTACTACGTTATGGACAGACCAGAACAGGTCATTCTTCTGCGCCTCAGAACAGGACACAATAGATTACGCAACCACTTGTATACAAAATTCAAGATTGGTGACTCAGCCATGTGCACATGTGGTTTGGCGTCGCAGACAGCAGAGCACATACTCCAGGATTGCCCAAACTACAACATATCCAGGCGAACCTTCTGGCCTAGAGAGACAACAGTGGAAGATAAACTCTATGGACCGCTGAATGAACTAAAAAAGACTGTTAGATTCATACAAGAGACGACATTGCAGTTGTAGACATGTTTCAAGCGAACGAAAGAAGAAGTAGAAGAAGCAGACGCCTTACGTTGGTTTTTTTTTAATGAAATGGTATGGGTGTTGGTTGTTCAGAAAGCAATGGCAAACTAATGAACGTAAACTTGCCAAGAGATCACGAAGAGCCAAATAATATTGAGGTTTACTGAGGATATGCAACTAACTTAAAATACTCTATATGTCTGCATTCTGTTGAGATCTTCGACACCATCATGGACCATACATTCACGGACTCAGAAGTTATGTGGGAATAAATACAACCGACGTTCGTTAGGAGGAGGCCTGAGCATATTCTGCTTAAGTACAGGTGCATATTCAATGGCACAGGAACTGAGCATAATGAGGTGACCCTTTGCCGTGAAATTGGAACTAACTAGCGAACAGGTATAGAGAGATCTCAGTGGCAAAGTGTGCATGCCATCTGCTTCCCTCAATGATCTCCGTGGGTTTGTTTTCGGACCGCAACGTTCAAATTAATACACTTTTTTTCTGGTGACATCCATGGGACATAGCTGGAGATACGGACTTTGTGATAGATGGAGATACGGTGGTTTGTGATGTCGGATATGTAGAGATTGATGGTTCAACCCCAAAGAGAGAAAGGATACAAAGTCCTTTTTCCCAATGTGATCCTGTCCGTTTAATTTAACTGTGCTGACTCAATTGTTTGAGACCAGAAATAGAGTTTTAGAGAACCAAGGAATACCTTCAGGAAATAACTGAAAAAGTTTTACTGAGTATCCAAAATATCCCTCTAAGTGGTTCCTTGCCTCTCCTCTACCAACTAAATAATTCTAAGAGTAGTTTAAATTAAAACAATTTGACTTTGACAAGTAAACATTACACTCATGAGAGTGTAAGTGTCAGACTTCCTTATTTTTTTCCATCATTTATTAACTATATATTGAGTAATAAACAGAAATGTTTGAAACAACTAATTACAAATGCTTCAATTACATCCATGAAAAATCAGAAATCATGTACATGCAGATTTTTACACATAGTTTCCACAGCGACTCCCCTCCTCACATAGCATTGAAATAACAGGTAACTTAGTGGTTACTTTCCCTACAGATCTTCTGTGGTAGAAATCTGAAAAAGAAATTGTTCCTGCCCCCTTTGTCTTGACTTGTGGGTTGTGGATTCTTGCTTCAAGCTGTCACTGTGTTTTATGTTCCTCTTCAGTGTGTTATTTTTCCCCGGCCCGGTTTGTAGGATATTCTAAGTGGCTCTAGATTTCCATGTTTGGCAGGTAAGTCATGTTTAAAGAAATGTTACCTCTCCTAAAACAACTTGAACTTTCGCAGGTGGGTTTGGTTCTGCCCTACTCTCTCACAGAGCAATTAGCAAAGCTGCTGCTACCACCAAAGAGCTACTTTCAGTCAAGCTTTTGCCTTCACCAAGTCCTGCATTCAATCTAGTCAGATCTGGATCTAGCGGTCATGAACCACTCTCTTCATCCGAATAGGATGGCTTCCAATACTTCGGCGACAGGTTTCCGAATCTATATGCAATGTTGTAGGCTGATGTTTCCTATCTTCATTTAAAATACTTACACTTAAATATTATGCTTAGGCATATTTCATCACTCCGTCCTCTATCTCAGATCTTCTCTTCGCCTTGTGCTGGGTTGGTTAACAAAACAGACAGTTTCATTGCCGGCTTGCAGTATTTATTTATTTTAGTTGTATTCCGGTGGTGACGTCACAATGAGTCGCTGTCATCAACCGATGTCACAGGCATTCGGGGATAACTTCTCTCGCACTACACAAAAAGACTTGTTAGTCGTACGAGAGGAATTGATTACACATTTTATTGCCACTGGCTCTTTGCATCACATCAATGTACAACAAACAGTCGCTAACAAATCACACAAGAATAAATGCACAGAATTGCCTATCACTAGTCGTTTCCTAACCCTATTGCTAATCTATCTACTCGGCTAACGAAATAAGCATCGACGCTAAGCGATGCGTTCACTACGAAGTCTGTGTCCCGTCTGATCATTCCTCCCGTGCTGTTTACACAGTACGCGGAAGGACTTGGGGCGCACTACGGCTTTTGCGTGCGGCATCATTCAGCACGCTAGAGTAGTGGCCTCTCTTGAGTTTCAGTTTAGTTCTCCGTGTCTATCACGTTGGCGTGATTATGCCGTGACCAGAGTGCTTACTCTCTGGTTGACACCTCCGTGTCCCATGAGAGAACTATTTAATAGTTCCCCTTCTTATTTATTCCCTACACCTACCCTGCCCTCATGTAGGGGCACTGGGTTACCTCTATTCTACTTGAGGTAGACCACTCTTTCAGGGTGGTCTTCATTCCTATATAACTGAGTCTTTGACACACACCCTCCCCTCCTGTGTTGCGTTACAAACTTTGACTCATGGTTGTGACGCAAGAGGTTTCTAAAAATTAGTGTATCTAATTTTTGTCAAAGACTACTGATAACTTGGTTCTGGGTACCTCAATAGACTTCTACTGACTATTGTCACAGTGTAGTATCACTTTACTTGGCTACTGGTGATCGCCACAAACTTGTCTGGTTGGCGTGAGCCCTCTTCTCAATCGCAATATTATATTAATTAGAGGTTTGTCTGAACCGGACCATTGTCTTATAAGACCTGCCCTCAAATAGTAAATTAACTCACTACCCATACAAAGTTGACTTTTTTAGGGTCAACACATGAATTGCTTCATGTCCCCCATATAATATTAAACAACCCTTGCACAAGCTGTGTGCGACAGGCTTTACCTATCTCGCTTCCGCGTGTAAAGTTATCTTCCACTGTTAAGTTAGTGTTTCGTTGTCTATTGTGTCCCCTGACCCGGAGTTATATCCCTTTGTTCTAAAAAATGTATGTGCTTTACATGTGTGTTTTCCTGGTTGTTTGCGTGTTTGAATCTACCTAATAATATAATTTAACTTCTAACATGTGTGTCTGTCTATCCATATGTATGTAAGTTAGTTTTCAAGTGCCATAATTCGGTTAAATGTGGCCACAAACAAGTGTATAACACTAATTCGTGACTACGTTTCCGTCTTATGAGACTTAAAATACTTTCTCTAAGGTTTACTCTAAACTACACACAATACATTTGAGACAGCACATTTCAACATTGAAAGCAAACGCTTGACGCAGACAAATAATAAAAAGTCGCGCTGAGCGGCAGAAAAAATCCGCTGGCTGCCTTCACTCTCCATTGTATATTTACCATTTTCTCTCACTTTCACACTTCTGTCACACATCTTTTATTCTCACAATTATTTAAAAACCTTGAAGTGACACTGTACAAGTTTGGCTCAGTTTGAAAAGAGTTGAGCTTCATGACTGTGCGTAACTTACTGCACGAGTCATGTATTTACAAAATATTTACATGGATGAAATAGGGTTGATAGATTGTACCCTGATATTATTAAACACTATATTCTATTGAAATACTAATACTAATTCTCTAACTATCTATATTCTATTTTGTTGTACAAAATTAACCTAATTTAAGGGAAGTAATCTAACTATCTACAAAAATGAAAATGATGTGAGATGAGTTATGTATCTTTATGAAATGGGTAATGTGAAATGTAACAAAAATTCTAAATAATGTTTTTAATGTTTAAATGAAAAAATATAATGGATATTTTTAATCTACATGGTATAAATGATGTATGTTCATGTGTATAATCCTTTTATCCTATAAAGTATAACCTAATTTTAGTCCTAAATGATGAGGTTGTTAAAGTGTTCATAAAGATGGAATGAAATAAAATGAAATTAAATGACTACATGGTGTTGTTCCTATCTTAAGCTTTTTATACTAATCTTTAATTCGCTGTTATTAAGTTTAAAGTACTATCCTAATCTATTTTTATGCTAAGTAAGTGGGTAAATTAATGATTTATCTAAACTACAAAAAAAAATCTATTATATTCCCTAAATCTAATCTAACTCTTTATTAAAGTAACTAATCTAACTATAATTTACCACTATCTTAAAACCGTTATATTACATATCACAATAAATATATATATACATGGTATTTATTTACCTCAGGTTAGTGGTTGCCATAACGTATAGAAATTGCTTTCGTTGGCATAGTTTATATATACACACTTATCCTGGGTATACTAACTACACTACACAGTCATACTTGTGTCTTATGGGTATTCTTCCACTCGTCGAGTCCGCTGGTGTCGTAGACAAGTATCTTCGTGTCTGTTATTTTACAATGTTCTGACACTGTTCTTATGTGATTAACACAGGTGATTCACCGGAACACAAATGGAGCATAGTAAGTAACGAGCTGTCTATGTACACACGGTGATTCCCTTGTTCTTGGCGCACAGTTCTTATTCTGCTGTCTACGGACACATGGTAGTTCACTGTTCTTAGCACACAGTCCTGATCCTGATGTCTATGTATTCAATAGTATATTCTACACAGGATATTTTAAGTGTACTAAATTAACATTTCTTACACTACCTATTCATGTGGAATATCAGGTATTTCTACCTCAGATGGTCGACTAAGGGTATCAGCAAGAATGTTGTCCCTACCCTTAATATGCTCTATACTAAAAGTATAATTCTGTAATATTAATGACCACCTGTAGATGCGGTCATTGCGATGTACCCCACTTTGTATGACCGTGATTGGGGAGTTGTCAGTCTGGACTACGAAGTGATTACCCGCCAGAAATCGATGCAACTTCCTCACCGAATAGATGACGCTTAGGGCTTCCAACTCTGATATGGAATATCTGGACTCAGCCGGTGTGATCTTGCGGCTCACGTAGCAAATTGGATGGAAGATGCCATCATAAAACTGGCCTAGTACTGCAGCGATGGAAATCCTGCTGGCATCTGTCCTAAGATAATAAACGAGCCTAGGATTAGGCAAACGGAGGATTGGTACATTACTAAATAGGATTTTCAATTTTGACAATGCAGAAATTAATAATGCATCTTTGACATCTAATTTTACTGATGCTTTTAAAACATTTGAAAATACACTTGTAATTTCAGCTAAGTTCGGTATGAACTTGCTATAATAATTTACTAAACCCAAAAGGCTCCTGACCTGCTTCTTTGTTGTAGGCATGGTCAGGTTCATAATTTTAGTAATAATTCTATTGTCAGTTTTCAGTTGTCCTTGTGAAATGACATGACCCAAAAAATCAATTTCTTGTAGGCCCAATTCGACTTTGCTCGGTTTGACAGTGAGACCGAAGAGTCGCAACCTATCGAAGACATGTCTGAGTTTCAGTAAGTGTGTTGTCCAGTCATCTGTATGGACACAAATATCATCTATATATGTCACCGTATTCGTCACTCCATGTAGTAAATCTCTAGTTAAGCGTACGAAAGTGGCAGGAGCATTACGAAGTCCGAAAGGAAGAAATCGCCACTCGTAAAGACCTAGAGGTGTTGAGAATGCAGTAAGATGGATAGATTGAGTCTGCATAGGGACCTGCCAATATCCCTTAGTAAGGTCTAATTTAGAGAAGATTTTAGAGGTGGACATATCCAGAATAAGATCTTCGCAGGAAGGAATTGGTTCTGCGTCGATCTTAGTGACATTGTTGAGTTTTCTATAGTCCACACAAAGACGAATTGTGGAGTCTTTTTTCTTGACCAGGACGATTGGAAAGGAGTACTCAGATGTAGATTTTTGAATGATTCCACTAGCTTCTAAATTAAGAATTTCCTTATTTAGACTTTCTCTATAGCTAAGTGGGATAGAGTACGGCCTGCATTTGATAGGCTTCGAGTCCGAAAGAAGGATGGAGTGCTCGATCCTGTCCGTCCTACCTGGAATGTCGGAAAATATGTCCTTATATTCAGTCACTAATTCTATTATCTGTCGTCGTTGTTCTTCTGTCAGTCCCGTTTCTAATCGTATACAATCTAATGTCGCAGTCTTGTCTACAATTGGAACAGGTAGTTCCATCCCGTCGTCGTCTACCTGATTCAGTACGGTTGTGGTGCTAAGTGCGTTTTCTGTAAACTCACTAAGTGTATGCATCTCGTCGGCTTTGCCAGTCTCGCTAACTAGTGTAGTTGCGTTGTGTACGTCTGTCGTCTCATCCATAGGTGTGGGTGCATTGTGTTCGTCTGTCTCTAATTCTGTCTCTTGTCGTGAAAAGTAGGGTTTCAACATGTTGATATGAAATATCTTTAAGTGTCCGTTTATCGATATTTCATAATCGACATCCGAAATTTTTCGTACCACTTTGAATGGCCCTTGCCATGAGGTCAATAATAGATTCCGTTTGTCTGGAAGTAAAAGCAGTATGTCTTGATCTGGTTCAAGATTAATAGTTCTCGCACCTTTGTTTGCGTATTGGCGGTAGATTTGACCCTTCCTCTCCAAAGCTGCCTTAGCTATGATACACGATTTCATGATTTTATCTCGTGTTTCTGTTACCATTTCATAAGGTGTTTTTGGGGTTGGAATTTCAATCGAATTAGTTACTACCTGATGATAAATTGTTAGGGGTCCACGTGGGTTAGCCCCGTATACTAATTCAAACGGTGAGAAACCCGTGCTTGAATGGGGAATCTCCCGATAGGCGAACAGCACTGTTGGTAACAGTGTATCCCAATCAGCTGGGTTTTCTGCTGTCACCTTAGCCAGCATATGCTTAAGGTCTCCGTTAATTTTCTCTACTATTCCATTGCTGGCTGGATGATAAGCTGTTGTAAAATGCTGTTTAATCCCTAACATTTTCGTAAGGGCTTGCGTTGCAGCCGATATGAATTGAGTTCCACGGTCGGATAAGATGGTACGTGGAATCCGAATCGTGAGAACAAGTGTAGAAATACATTGGCAACGTCTTTGGAGGTGATGTATTTCAAAGCTACTGCCTCAACCCACCTTGAACATAGGTCTACCATCGTTAAGATGAAGCGATTTCCTTTGCTGGACACCTGGTTCAGGGGTCCAACAATATCTACCGCCACACTCTCAAATGGCCTAGAGGCCAGTGTTGAAGGTTGCACTTCAGCTGTAGGATGTTTACCCTTACGTACTAGTTGTTGACAGACATTACATGAACGACAAAATTGTTTTATGTCATTACAAAAACCTGGCCAATAAAAATGAGCCTGAATTCTGGCCCTGGTTTTGTCGTATGCAAGGTGACCAGCAAACGGTGACTCATGTGCAATCTTTAGCACAGTTTGGCGGTGTTGTACAGGTAACACCGTTTGCTGAATCTCATGGTTACCAGTTGTATAATACCGAGTAAGAATACCATTATTAAGTCTAAAGAACCATGATGCGTTTTTTGTCACTTTGGCTTTTTCTTTCAATAGCTTTAGATATGGAGACACACTAGGATCAGCTTTTTGCTGGTCTATGAATTTTTGTCTGGTGGTATCATCCGTGCTAGTTGGTGATAGCAACAGTAGTCTCTCATCTTGTAGTGTGTCTTGGTGTTTCATAGTGTCTGCTCTGGTTGTTGCATTAGCTGCATTTAATTTTTCCCATGCAGCTATTTCTTCGTTAGTGCAATGTTTCAATTGGGGTAAGCATCCCAAAATTAAATCAGTACAAGGGTTATCTAAAATCGCACATGTAAAGGTACCAGAAAGGAAAGGAGTGTTAATACGGGCTTTAGCCAAAGGGTAAATTTCAATATTACCCGAAAAGGTTCGGCATTTGACTGAGTCACCTGTATAATCATTTGGATTCACCAGTTCCTTTCTAAGACCAATAAGGGTGCTGCCGCTGTCCAGCAAACATTGGCATGGTCTGTCGTTGACCATTGCATTGTGGAACACCAAATTGCCTCTGGAGGCTAATGCTGCATTTACACTCTCAGTTGAGAATGGTACTGTATGTCCACATTCTAATTTTCCGTCTGCATGAAATTGGTGACATCGCTCACAACTGTCAAAGCTTAATATATCGTTTACACAACACACATCTTCAGATTGGTTAACAGGTAATTCATTCTCGACCTCACACTCAGTCTCACTACCACTATCAGAGGATGTATCAATCAAAATTGCATTGTTGGCCTTCATTCTTTGGCGGCCTAGGCACTTATTGGAATAGTGCCCGTAGCTTGAACAGAAGAAGCATTTGACTGCACGCCTGTATGCAGTTCTTTTGTTTTGTTGTTTCTTAATGACCATCTCAAGATGTGTCGGATAGTTTGGTGATTTATCACACATAGAATAAGTATCATGAAAAAGTTGGCAATAGACACATTTCGACACTTTTTTATCTTTCTTGTCGACTCTATGAAATGGTTTTTTATTGCTCTGATAGCTTTTAGGTTGGTCCTTAACAAAAGAGACTATTTCAGAGTCGCTATTTGATGTCTTAAAAATATCTCTATTTGAGGAAAAATATGCAGAGCCTTTCTTTTCAAATTGTTCTATGGTCTCGATGTCTGACTGCTGCAGGAATTTAGCGAAAGGAGATGGTATTGTGGATATGACTTTATCCATGGCTATTAAATTTTTAAGTTTTTCAAAATCCTTTCCTATTTTTGCTGCACTAAGCCATCTATTTAGTACGCTTTGGACATTTGAGACATAATCGATAAAGGTCTCGCTTGGCTTTGGTTTTAAATTGGAAAACTGTACTTGATACCCAGGGGCATCAAGTAAGAAATGTTGCATTATCCTATCGTGGATGTACTGATAGTTAGATCTAAGGTCAGTTGGTATTGATTCTATCACTTTAAGGGGCTCCCCACTGAGGTTCTTCATGTAGATCATGGCCCACATATCGATTGGTACTTGGTGGTATTTCAGTTGATATTCGACATTTTCTGTCCAGGCTGATATGGAATCTTCTTTACAGAATGGCTTAATAATGTTTTTGTACTTATTAAATTTATTCTCTTCTTGCTGACTTTTTAGTTTTGTAGCGGAGATCTCTAAGTGTGAATCTACATCCATACCTTTCATCTTTAACTGTGTCTCTGATTCAACTTGTATTTGTTTTTCTTTTACTCTTGCCATTTCATCTATCTCTCTTTGTTTTAATTCTCTCCTCCTGATCTAATTGTTTTGCTTTAATTCTCTTTCCTGATCTAATTGTTTTTGTTTAATCTCCTTATCTTGTTCTAATTGTTTGTTTAGTTCTTAATCTCCTTATCTTGTTTCTAATTGCTTTTGTTTTGTTATCTCAGCTAGTTCTACAATCTCCTTTTGATGTTGTCTTTCTCGTGCACGTTCATCTCTCTCAGCATCTTTTGCTTCCCTAAATTTTTGATCAGCATATTGCTCTAAGTCCTTTCCTGTGTATTCTAATTCCTTGCCTGCTTTTATGAAATCAGCTAATGTTGCCATGTTGTTGGGTAATTAGATAGAGTTGATAGGCACTCAAATATTTACTCACTTATTTATATTAGATATGTTAGGTTTTTAAATCCCTGAGTACAAAAAATATACTCTTAGATTATAACCTGAAAAACAGATCACAAAAATATGCTAATACATCACACGCTGAAAAAGAGATGCATTATTAATCATATTGCATGCAAAATCATTTGGGTATACTCATCTTAACATTCCAGATCAATCATGTACACTCGTTTGGCACCTCAAGTCCAATCGTCTGGCAATACCACACACAGCTTGCGTTATGCTTATGACCAGCTGTTGTTCTCCCTGGTTATCAAGAGCATCAACAATTAACCACTTGTAAACGATATATAATTTTAGACAATTTTGTACAATCACATGCCCCAGGACAATACAATGTGGTTTAATTAATAATAAATGTCACTGTCCTGTCTTCGTTCTAACGTCTTCTGCCTTCCCTAACTCTAGCTGTTTAATTTATGGAAGTGTTGTGCAGACTGCGTCTCATTTGCATAGCAAAAGTAGTGCCATCGCGACGGTAAGAAATAGAAAAAGTATATAAATAATTAAATAAATGCTTTGAAATAAATATAAAGGTAATAATAATGTTCAAATAAATAAATATATTCAATAATTAAGTTATATAAACAAATAATATTCGATATAAGCCAACGATTCAGGCGAGCAGCCGCTTTGCGATTTGTCAACAATCAGTCGCTGATTGCAAATGGCGTAACGCAGCTGTTTGTCAGTCGCGATACGTCACCGGCGCAGCGCTATTTTTAGATTGGAAAAATCGATATTGTTGTCGGCTCATTTTTGTGTATCGCTCCGCCGTGAATCATATTTGACAAATACTAGTAAATAAATAAGTAATTGTAGAAATAAATGATACAAAACTATAATAATAATACTTACAAATCAGAAGAAAACATGTTCATAAGCACAAAATAATTCAGTAAGCATAAATAAACATAACTTGGTCACGATGGGCACAGCTCGCACTTTGTTCTGTCTGCACACGCCATTATCACTAACATAAATTAAACCCTGTGATTATCTAGCCGTAATACTACTTTTAGAGCCGTGGGTGAGTGTTTTAGCTTGAACAATTGTCCAAGCTACACTTCTGACACCACTTTATCCTAGCCTGTCATCAACCGATGTCACAGGCATTCCGGGATAACTTCTCTCGCACCACACAAAAAGACTTGTTAGTCGTACGAGAGGAATTGATTACACATTTTATTGCCACTGGCTCTTTGCATCACATCAATGTACAACAAACAGTCGCTAACAAATCACACAAGAATAAATGCACAGAATTGCCTATCACTAGTCGTTTCCTAACCCTATTGCTAATCTATCTACTCGGCTAACGAAATAAGCATCGACGCTAAGCGATGCGTTCACTACGAAGTCTGTGTCCCGTCTGATCATTCCTCCCGTGCTGTTTACACAGTACGCGGAAGGACTTGGGGCGCACTACGGCTTTTGCGTGCGGCATCATTCAGCACGCTAGAGTAGTGGCCTCTCTTGAGTTTCAGTTTAGTTCTCCGTGTCTATCACGTTGGCGTGATTATGCCGTGACCAGAGTGCTTACTCTCTGGTTGACACCTCCGTGTCCCATGAGAGAACTATTTAATAGTTCCCCTTCTTATTTATTCCCTACACCTACCCTGCCCTCATGTAGGGGCACTGGGTTACCTCTATTCTACTTGAGGTAGACCACTCTTTCAGGGTGGTCTTCATTCCTATATAACTGAGTCTTTGACAGTCGCGCAGCGGGGAACAAACTAGCCCTGATGCGGTGTCAAACTTTAATTGCAGACGGGAAATATTTACAGCACGTTACGCTAGTGAAAATAAAATATATCACATGTGATATCTAGAGATACGGTGCTTTGTGTGATGCTATTGGCAGGCGGTTTGTCGATCTACAGAGAAAGACCAAGTCAGATCAAACCTACGGGCAATGAAGTTGATCATCTGGCCCTGAACCGACAGGTACAGAGCAGGAGGCGCACCAACAATGATTGAAACATGTCCCGAAGAAGGAACCTACTAAGGGTCTCTCGTGTGATAAGACCATTACATTCTGTAGACCTGAAAATTGCACGGGAAATAGCTAACCAATATTTTCCTGTGTTCTTGGAAGATAAACCCTTGTTCGACCGTGCTTACGGCTTTGTCAGCGCAGTTCCCTATCAAATAAACTAGCCCGCCAGCCAAGAAAGAACAAATTATGGTACCTTGACATCTGCTACAGGTGAACATATTTTACAAGACTGCTATACATACAAATTTGCACGGGAAATAGCTAACCAATATTTTCCTGTGTTCTTGGAAGATAAACCCTTGTTCGACCGTGCTTACGGCTTTGTCAGCGCAGTTCCCTATCAAATAAACTAGCCCGCCAGCCAAGAAAGAACAAATTATGGTACCTTGACATCTGCTACAGGTGAACATATTTTACAAGACTGCTATACATACATATTCGCGAATTCTCTAATACAGCTACATAAATATAAACAGAAGTTTCTGTACAGATAATAGTTTAAAACAGCGAATAAGTAGTAGTAGAAAAAGATTAAGGAGTAGAAACAGAAGAAGAAGAAGAAGAAGAAGAAGAAGAAGAAGAAGAAGAAGAAGAAGAAGAAGAAGAAGAAGAAGAAGAAGAAGAAGAAGAAGGAGGAAGAAGAAGAAGGAGGAGGAGGAAGAGGAGGAGGAAGTAAAGTAAAAAAGAAGAGGCAGAGGAGCAGCAGCAGCATGCTGAGAAGATATCCCCAGTACAAATACCCTTCATTTGTATTTGCATTGATAGATATACTTCTCATTATATAAACTGTGAAGTGTACCGACGATACTCGTGGGCTAGGCTGATCTGTAGGTACAATTATATTTCGGGGTAGGTTCAGGCCAAGACCAAGGTTGGGTACATTCCGCCAAGACCCATCAGGTCCTGGACTCTGATGTCACTATCTCTTTCTACCAGTGGACTTACTCCTCTGGTGACTCACTCCAGCTGACATAACTCAACTCTAAGACCGTCATGCTAAATTCATTATTGTAATGTAACACAATAGTATAGGAGAGAACAGGTGTAGTTGGAGGCAGTGGTGATAGCATCTACATATAGAAAGGTACCAATAGTTTAACAGTTAAGTAGCCAGCACATCGAGATCATCATCTGAGGTGACCTTGCCATTGCCTATACGTCTGGTCGTTGCTGTTGGCTCACCCAGTGTACTGAGATCGTCCTCCCGGTAGTGGCTGGAAAGATGGTCAGGATGTAGACGGGCTTCCACACTCTGCAGAATCGTTCCTATCACAAGGGATTCGGTAGTTTCTGAAGATCTCTTCCTACCCACTCGTACATACCGTCACTGTCCAACTTTCTGACTAGCGGCGTAGATGACCAGGCAAACTAGTCTCCATCTTGCTTCAGGAGCGGCAGTGAGGCACTGTGCATCTTGCACTTAAGGTTATCCTACCCGACTGGTGGTATGGAGGTGGAATACGTAAACAGTGGTGGTGTTGGCTGTCCCCATATTATACTTCTGGAAAGGGTACTGCAACTGGCCGGATCTTGGTGCTCCGATCCAACACAGGGGATGAACATAGGATTAGCTTTGTCGCCTAGACCCGCCTTCTGAGACGCCGTCACAGCTTCCTAATGACTTTACAACCCGGTGGGTAATCCTGTATGTACAGAATCTTGTGAAAGCCAAGGTGCATCAATCCATTAGTACATTAAGCAACGGATAAGGCAACTAAGCCTCAGTCGTCATGTCAGTACGTTACACTATAAGCTACCTGACTCCTGTTCTGCATGGAGACAAGTGACGTGAGTGAACTAGGACCATCAGTCTGTCAGGTAGCACTCTTGAGCAATTTTGTCTGGTAAGGACTTTGGCCCCAGCTTGTTACCGGCCCGGTCGTCTGAACTTGAATGACCTCCGGAACCCTTCATACAAGACTCATTCTGGCATCCTCCCTTCACGCATCACATTAAATTATATTTACCGTATCAATAAGTTAGTATTCTAGTAGTTCCACTAGAGACGTCGCATACGTCCAAGTTAGAGGTTCACTCCGGTTACGATATTCCTCCACTGGCTCTCATTCCTCGACAGAATAGGAACGTATTAATTATTGCCCTCTCATTTCCCATAAAGAGCAAGCGTGGTGTATGTACCTTGTTCTTTAACCCCTTGGCAGAAGGTAAGTATGTATACCCGTTCTGTCATCCTTTTTCACAGTGTGATCCTAATAAGAACGTTTTGGCCGGTCCTCTTGGATCAGCGTATTAACCTATTAAATTGTCTTCCGCGGTCCTTTCATTAGCCCCTTTATTCCTTGGGATTTTTGGGGCAAGAAAATACCCCTCTGTGGTTTATATCTAGTTGTCACTAAAGTATTAGCCTTTAAATCAGAGCAAAGAGTAGCAGTGTCGGTGTTCGTCTTGGAACATACTTCAGTTCCTGTTCCCTATCTGAAGATATAAAAGAAGATAGACAACTAGGCCGACGCTCTCTTCCGAGCTACAGCAGGTTATCCCTTTCATTGCCTCACTTAAGCGAGCGATAACTGATTATTCTCAGCTTAATCTAGTGGGGTAAAGCCTTTCTTTACCTCACTGTGATCATCATCGAGACCTTCTCCTCGTATTCCCCTGAGGTAGACTGGTAGAATCAGTCTACGATTACCTACACATTATTTACTGACAGGACAAGTGTTGTGGGTTCCCTTCGCCACGGAATAGTTCTCCTAACCATATATGTCAGGTGGATATGCCATGCCTATACTCAATTTACAGAAGAGAGTATAGAGAGGGTATTATAGACCTTCGGTAGAAGTTACCGGGCTATCGTTGACCAATAACGAACGTTTAACGCACTAACGGAAGCCCGTTACTTATGCGACCGGCCTTCGACCCGAAATCAGTAACATCTCATTACTGTGCAATTCGCGACCTGTTCTCGACAGGCAGACCGTCCACGCCGCTCGCATCACGACGTTATTCGCCCATCAACCGCGAGGGGAAATAATATAGACTTCCGTTACCTTATCACACTGAAATACAGCTCGTGTCACAAAGTGACTGGACATAAAGATGTTGCTATAGCCGTCTAGAGGATGTCAATGTGAATGTTTGTATGAACACTTCTGCAGGTTTACTGGTGCACAGCTACAGACACTATAAAAACAGCGTTTCACGCACATCCGTTTTATTAATGACACAGGTACATGATTCACAGCAAACATGATACTATTTCCAGAAACTACATTGGCACAATTACATAACGCAACTGTCTTCAATCGGCCTGATGATATGACTAATATGCCTCGGACTAGATCCTGTGTCCGAGCTTCCTGGCTGCCTGGCTGAGATTTCTACCTCAGTCCGAACTCTGAATAACTGGCTAGTTTCTTCCCTTAAACATAGCCCACATTGAATACTTCTTACTGAACGCCGCTTTCTGGCTGGTGTCCCTCACTCAGCCCAAAATCGCAATGTCCAA
Source organism: Cepaea nemoralis (assembly GCA_014155875.1). Lineage (NCBI taxonomy): Eukaryota > Metazoa > Mollusca > Gastropoda > Stylommatophora > Helicidae > Cepaea > Cepaea nemoralis. The sequence continues at coordinate 5,531 of JACEFZ010022516.1, read as the reverse complement.
AACTAACACCTTCATTGTCTGGCTCAAAACTCAGCTCTCCTCTGAGTATCTTCGCTCTGGGCCCAGATCCCTTCACTGGTCCATCATCTTAATCGCCCTCACTACGTCTCCCTGACGCAGCCTCAGACTCCACTGTCTGAGAATTCACTAGGCGGAGTTGTACAACTCCGTTACGACCCCACTGTCGGGCTAGTTCTCCACACCTAGCCCCAGCCTCCACTCGGCTGTACTCGACTCGAATCCCCTTTCACTTTCCCAGCCTTGGGTATTTATCCTATCTTTGCAGACCACCCACTAAACATACCATTTAACCTCTGAAACCCTACATTACATAACTTCAACATTCTATTTCTGATTTCTCTTTGTCTATCAGTCTTAATGTCACGTATACGCATCTCATTAGTTACATCCTCTTAGCCCGTATGTGCCCTAACACTCCATGTGTTGGATCTTACCCATTGTTCTAGAGTTTCTAATTTGACTTCTTTGACCTCACATCCTATCTACTTTCATGTTTAATCTAGTACCTACGTGACTAAGGCTGACAACACCATGATCTACTCTCCCCTGTTTTTAGAGCCTGCCAATGTACTTGGAATTCCTCCCTCAACCTTTACTGACCTCACATCTGCATATACTTCTGTGACCCAATTAGCTTGCTTGTATAATCACCTTATTAGCTAGACCGTTCACCCCAGAATTTGCATAAAACAAAGGCACGTTGCAGCTCGCACCAACCATCATCACACTGTTAACACCTTTAAGATTCATCAAGACAGGAGGCTGAAACACGAAGCTGTTACCGCAACATTCAGAAGCGAACTGCCCTGCTCTGAGCTGATGGGCTAACTTCTAACTCTCGTGAGCTGTCTCGAGAAAGGTGAACACTGCCTTATTCCGCGCAAAGCAACTTTCCTGGGTTTGACCCCCAAGAAAAGTGCGACTGATGAAGCATTCCTCATTAGTTAGACACAGTTGCAAAATTAACCCCGAGAACTAACTTCTAGACGGGCCGAGAATGTACCCGAAGTGAAGGTTCCAAAACGGGGTTCCTCGGCTATTTTTAGCCCGGGGTTTTCCCCTATCAGAATACAACGAATGAGGAGAAAACCTCTTGCCATTTCGTGACACGAAGTAACAAACAGAAAACTCACGCACTTGGGCTATTGCATTAGCGTCAGCTATCCGCATTCTCATCTTGACTACTTGCAGCGAAGTCTGGGATCACAAGATTGCAGGACCCGATTGTACCTTGTAATAAAGTGTCCACAAGAGCTACCTGGCACCAGCCCGTACCGTCTGGATACTTTTACCACAAAGTGTGGAAATCCTTTTTGTGTTTCACACCTGACCAGCCTGAGAAGGTTGATGAGTCGTGTTTGAAGAATACGCACGTGAGCAAAAGAGAATTTTCTTATCTGCGCTTGTTTGTTTTATTCTTATGTGTGCCTTACTTAAGGCGATGCTAACCTTAAAAAATTTAATTCCATAATACTTAATTTCTATGTTCTTTTATGATATAGGGTTTGATACTGAAGACTGCTGATCGATAAAATATTGTCAAATTGACTTTGCACTTAACGGTTGCTATGGAAACCAAGATAAACAGCGGCCATATTGAATTTCTTAATGTACCTCTAAAACATTTATTTTTTAATGTACAGGCTAAATTCTTTGTATTATGTGTAAATAAATAGACCCTTTACAAGTTTAGTAGAAAATTTTAATGATATCTCCTTGAAGTTTTTTTTTTCATAATTTGAAAATTTTAATGACATTTTTCATGACATATTTTTTTTTTTTTAGTATAGCACAAAAATTAAAATGTAATTTTCAAAATTAATCTACTCACAATGTAAGTGATATAATAAAGAATATCTCTGCAAAGTTTGAGTGAAATCTAACGAATAGTTTTTAAAACAATTGTACTTATGTATAAAAAACTGGCGAAATGAGAAAACGGGGAAAAACTAATTATTTTTTTGTTTTTTATTACTAATGAACTCTTTTACAGAGAAAAAAAGTGTAAAACTGGACCTTGAGTGTTAAAATTGTCCTGCTGAATATGCAGGACCTCCCTCCAGAGCATGCAGCTCACCTTGTCTCTTTAATTTGGCCGCTCGTACAGTGTCGCGTCTTTTAGTTTGTTTGTCCTTCTTGTACTTCAGACTATTTCTTACTTGCTTCTGCATCCTAAATGTTCCTAGTCTCTGCATATGCAGGCCTGTAGAAGGTCCATAAAACTGGGCAGTGTCTTGGGCAGCAGCAGCTCCAAAGTTGAACTCTCTTGCTGCAGTTACAACTGCAAACTGAACACGCTTGCGAGAGGCAAAGTTGTCTTTAGTGCATCGAGCCCATATCAAGCTGTGTAAACACTCATTTGAATTCTGAGTTTGTCCTGACACACATCTACTAAGTAGTTTAGTTTAATTTGTGCAGTGCTGTTCCAAGGCGTTTACTGACATGGTTGATACACTCCTCTTTGTCTATCTGAATGTCATCCCCATATGGTTTGATCTTGGTAAGTTCCGCAAATGTTTTGGTGTCACCATCAGAAAGTATTGACGTGTAGCGAAGTTTATGACGGGCCACAGACCGTCGCCACAGCACCCTTCACCTCTATCATTCCAGCAGATCCTGTGAAATTGTTGTCACAGTTTAAAAGATGTTCTGCCTTCCATGCTGCAAATTCATCTGGTTTGTCCCTGGAAAGTCTTACCAGTGGTTTCACACACCTGGCAATATGTGGACATAACATGGGCATCTATGCAAACTCCTGTAAGAACATCCATTGCACAGCCAACTCCAATGTGGGATGTGTGGCCTCTAGTCAGTCAAGTGCCATCAAAGCTGACACTAATATCTAGCACATCATTGTCATGTAGAGTTATGCCTGACTGTTGTGCATGAGCCTGTCGAACATACTTTACGGTTTGAGAAAAAAGTGTCCTCCAGATCTTCTATCTTTGAATATAGTTTATTCGCTTTGCTGTGAAATGTTTTGTGATGAATACCTTGCAGGTATATATATATTTTCACAAAAATTATTAAATGTTGTTGCACCCATCCCACAAACTAATGCTGAATATACTGACTGGCTGTTGACAGCAAAAGATCTATCCCCATCATTTCTTTTTTTCAGATAGGTATCTTCCACACATCACTTCTTCACAACAAGAGCAGTAAACCTCTGCATACACAGCTAATCCCTTGCCTTTCTTGCTGTCAGTTTTCAAAATAAGACTATCATTTTTACAAACTGGACAACATAACAATTTGATTATTGCCTCAATTTCTGAACAATCAACTATTGCTCTGTGATCCCGTTTTTGATATCCATTGTCGTCACCAGAATCATACTTGCTGCTAGTGGATGTTGTGTATTTATACGTATCTCTTTTAAATTGGCTTCGGGTAATAAAAGAACCACTTCCACAACTTTGAGAAGAACACGATAGCACTGATTCATTCAGATTCACTGTCAAAACACTTAGATTTGGAAGTGGCATGTGCAATTTAGCTGGGTCGCTTTCAGTAGTTTCAGAATTGTCTGTATCATTTACGACGTTCTGATAGGCTTTTCGCTGCTTACGAGCATTTGCGAGGTGTAGTCTGAGAGATTACTTACGTTGAGTGGATGACTGGATGTTAAATTTCTTAGAACGAGGCATATTTCAATGCGTGTCAGTCTGTCGTCAACAATGAACTTTCAGCACGTCGCCAGGTGTAAACAACACAAAGCCGCCATTTTGGAAACCCACGTGATCAATTTCAGCCATCGGCGAACGCGGATTGCTTACGATGTTCCATATATGGAAGTTTCCGGAAGATGATAGACACGAATAAACCCGATGTACACAGAAGAGCTTCCGATTAGACGAACTCGGAGTATCACGAACAGTTACGGAAGTTCACGACCTTTCCAGGGATACCTTACACGCGCGTGTCGTGTTTTCCTGAGATATCGTTGCTAGGATTTGAAAACCGACAATTTCGCAACAATTTTCAATAATTATACAATTTGACACAGAGGGTGGGTTCAGTAAATTATGAATATTACATAAAAATAACAGTTTTTAAACAAAAACAAGTACAGAATCTGATAGAAGACATGATAAGGTGTCTAAAAATGAACTATTCCAAAAATAGCCAAGTTGACAAAAAATCGATGTTTTTACTGCCGCACATCGCGCATAATTGGTAAGACTTTAGAGCAGGAGTGGCCAACACGAGGCCCGCGGGCCGCATGCGGCCCGCAGGAAGTAATGTTGCGGCCCGCGGCGTGGGAAGCGACGATGTGGGCGAGGCTGTAGCACGCTTGCTTGTTTACTTTATATTACCAACAACAAAATTAGGTGCGTGGCCCGGCAGGAAATATTATTTCTGAAATTTGGCCCGCCTGCTGAAAAGGTTGGCCACCCCTGCTTTAGAGGTTATGTAATGAAGAAACGGGTGGCGGGGTAGGGGTATTCCCTATCAAAGGAGAGTTAAGGTGCCTCCTTCCCCCACTAGCCTACGGGACACGTTGGGCAAGGTGGATTACCCGTTTATTCCCCCCTCCCCACCGATCAGGGTTACGTGAAGCCATGTGTACAGGTGGTGGATGAAATTGAAGAGCAGCCAATAGATAGTTATAGGTTATGGTCTCCAGCTTCACCACGGTAGGCAGAGGATCTCTCTCTCTCTCACTCTCTCTCTCTCTCTCTTTTTTTTTGGGGGGGGGGGGACAATGGCTACGGTCATCGACCAGTATGGTCACTACTAGGAAGGAAAGCAATGGCAAACTACCTTCTTTACAGATGCCAAGAATATCATGTACTGCATTCTTATCGATAATCAGAGAAACGGCGTGAATGGGTGCTCCATAGGAGCAGCCTCGCCCGGTAGGGGTAGTCATGTGGACCAGGTGACTCCAGACCGTCATCAGGCGACTGAATGCAAAAGAATATCAACATTGAAAGTAGGAACTTGAAATGTAAGAACTATGAGTGGGGATGGAAAATTTGATAACATTAAGAACGACATGAGAAGATTAAATACTAATCTGTTAGTTATATGTGAGACAGATGGAATGGAATGGGCATTATGACATCCGAGGAATATAGAATATTCTATTCTGGTGGAGAGAAACAACAGCGAGGTGTAGCAATTATAATGGATAAAGAGAGAGCAAAATCAAAGGATATTGGACTGTATCAGACATAGTGTTACTGGTGAAGCTGAGTGGAAGACCTTTTGATGTCAACGTCATACAAGTTTATGCACCAACAGCAGACAGTAGTGATGACAGTATTGATGAATTTTATACTGATTTAGAGAAAGCCTTCTAGAAATGAAAGAATTCTAACGTAAATATCATAATGGGTGACTTGAATGCCGAAATTAGAAATCAACAGGATGGATGCATAGTAGGCAAGTATGGACTACGGGAACATAATGAAAGAGGTTGCAGACTTGTACAGTAGGCAAAAGCGCATGATTTCATTATTGGCAACACCTGGTAAAAAAAGGGAAAAGAGTCTTGATCATAA
>JACEFZ010022515.1:0-43709 GCA_014155875.1 Cepaea nemoralis | reverse complement strand
AATAAATAAGTGATTAAAGAGCTCAGTGCGGGTCAACGCTAGCCAATTACCAAATAACATGGCGACTTTAACTGATTTTATAAAAGCTGGTAAAGAGTTACAATACACAGGTAAAGAGCTACAACAATATGCTGATCAGAAATTTAAAGAAGCAAAAGATGCTGAGACAGCTGAACGTATACGAAAAGAAGATGCAGAGAGAGATGAACGTGCACGGGAAAGACAACACCAAAAGGAGATTGCAGAACTAGCTGAGATAACAAAACAAAAAGAATTGGAGATTAAGCTAAAACAGTTAGAACAAGATAAGGAAATTAAACAAAGGGAATTAGATCTAAAGCAAAAAGAGATAGATGAAATGGCAAGAGTGAAGGAAAAACAAATACAAGTAGAAGCAGAGACACAGTTAAAGATGAAAGGGATGGATGTAGACTCACACGCAGAGATCTCTGCCACTAAACTAAAAAGTCAACAAGAAGAAAATAAGTTCAACAAATACAAAAATATTATCAAACCATTTTGTAAAGAGGATTCCATATCAGCCTGGACAGAAAATGTCGAGTATCAGTTTAAATACCACCAAGTTCCAATAGAGATGTGGGCTATGATTTATATGAAGAACCTGAGTGGTGAGCCCCTTAAAGTGATAGAATCTATACCAACTGATCTTAGATCTAACTATCAGTACATCCATGATAGGATAATGCAACACTTTTTACTTGATGCCCCTGGGTATCAGGTTCAATTCTCAAATTTAACACCAAAACCTAGTGAGACATTCATTGATTACGTCTCAAATGTGCAAAGTGCACTAGATAGGTGGCTTAAAGCAGCTAACATAGGTAAAGATTTTGACAGACTTAAAAATCTAATAGCCATGGATAAAGTCATATCCACTATACCATCTCCTTTTGCTAAATTCCTGCAGCAGTCGGATATTGAGACCATAGAACAATTTGAAAAGAAAGGCTCTGCATATTTTTCCTCAAATAGAGATATTTTTAAGACTTCAAATGACTCTGAAATAGTGTCCTTTGTAAAGGACCAACCTAAAAACTATCAAAGTAATAGAAAACCATTTCATAAAGCTGATAAGAAAGATAGGAAAGTGTCAAAATGTATCTACTGTCATCTGTTGCATGACACTTATTCTATGTGTGATAAATCGCCAAACTATCCGCCGCATCTTGAAAATGTTATTAAGAAGCAACAAAACAAGCGATCTGCATACAGGCGTGCAATCAAATGCTTCTTTTGTTCCAGCTATGGCCATTATTCAAATAAGTGCCTGGGCCGCCAACGTATGAAAGCCAACAATGCTATTTTGATTGATACATCTTCTGATAGCGGTAGTGAGACTGAGTGTGAAGTTGAGAATGTATTACCTTTTAAGCAATCTGAAGATGTCTGTTGTGTGAACGATGTGTTAAGCTTTGACAATTGTGACCAATGTCACCAATTTCATGCAGACGGCAAACTTACATGTGGGCATATTGTAGCATCCTCCTTTGAGAATGCAAACGCAGCTGTAGACTCCAGAGGCAATCTATTGTTTCACTCTGCAATGGTCAATGAGAAGCCATGCCAATGTTTGCTTGACAGTGGGAGCTCTATTATTGGTGTGAAAAAGGAACGTATTAATCCAAAGGATTATACTGGTGACTCTGTAAAATGCCGTACTTTTTCTGGTAACATAGAAACCTATCCTCTGGCAAGAGCCCGTATAAACACCCCGTTCCTTTCTGGTACCTTTACTTGTGCAATACTAGACAACCCTTGTACAGATTTAATTCTTGGCTGTCTACCCCAGCTAAGGCACTGTACAGATGAAGAAATATATGTCTGGGAGGAGAAGAATGGTTTCACTCCAGTGAACAGTACAGATATCCTCAAACATCACAGTCCTAATAAAAGTGCTACACCCATAACACTTGAAACTGATCAAGACGTAATGGTGCTACTACCAGACAAGCATAATAAAATGGTAACTTTATGGCAAGGGCCTTTCAAGGTGATACAAAAACTTTCAGATGTTGACTATGAAATATCGATAAACGGACACTTAAAGATATTCCATGTCAACATGTTGAAACCTTACTTTTCACGACAGGAGACAGAAGTAGAGACAGACGAACACAGTGCACCCACACCTAGTGATCAGACGACAGACATACACAACGCAACTACACTAGTTAGCGAGACTGGCAATTCCGACGTTATCCATACATCTAGTGAGAATACAGAATACGCACTTAGCACCACCACCGTACTGAATGAGGTAGACGACGACGGAATGGAACTACCTGTTCCTATTGTAGACAAGACTGCGACATTGGATAGCATACGGATAGAACAGGAACTAACAGACGGTCAACGACGACAATTAATAGAATTAGTAACAGAGTATTAAGACATATTTTCTGACATTCCAGGTAGGACGGACAGAATCGAGCACTCCATTCTTCTTTCGGACACTAAGCCTATTAAATGCAGGCCGTACTCAATCCCACTCAGCTATAGGGAAAATCTAAATAAGGAAATACTGAATTTGGAAGCTAGTGGGATCATCCAGAAGTCTACATCTGAGTACTCCTTTCCAATCGTCCTAGTTAAGAAAAAAGACTCCACAATTCGTCTGTGTGTGGACTATCGAAAACTCAACAACGTCACCAAGATCGACGCAGAACCAATTCCTTCCTGCGAAGATCTTATTCTTGACATGTCCACCTCCAAAATCTTTTATAAATTAGATCTTACTAAGGGATATTGGCAGGTCCCTATGCAGACTCAATCCATTCATCTTACTGCTTTTTCAACACCTTTAGGACTTTACGAGTGGCGTTTTCTTCCTTTCGGACTCCGAAACGCTCCTGCCACTTTCGTACGCCTAACTAGAGATCTACTGCATGGAGTGACGAATACAGTGACGTATATAGATGATATATGTGTCCATACTGATGACTGGACAACACACCTACTGAAACTAAGACATGTCTTTGACAGGTTGCGACTCTTCGGTCTCACTGTTAACCCGAGCAAAGTCGAATTGGGCCTAAAAGAAATTGATTTTTTGTGTCATGTCATTTCACAAGGTCAACTAAAGACTGACAATAGAATCATTACCAAAATTATGAACCTGACCATGCCTACCACAAAGAAGCAGGTCAGAAGCCTTTTGGGGTTAGTAAATTACTATAGCAAATTCATACCAAACTTAGCGGAAATTACAAGTGTATTTTCCAATGTTTTAAAAGCATCTGTAAAACTAGATGTCAAAGATGCATTATTAATTTCTGCATTGTCAAAATTGAAAATCCTTTTTAGTAATGTACCAATCCTCCGCTTGCCTAATCCTAGGCTCGTTTATTATCTTAGGACAGATGCCAGCAGAATCTCCATCGCTGCAGTGCTAGGCCAATTCTATGAGGGCATCTTCCATCCGATTTGCTACGTGAGCCGTAAGATCACACCTGCTGAGTCCAGATATTCCATATCAGAGTTGGAAGCCCTAAGCGTCATCTATGCGGTGAGGAAGCTCCATCGATTTCTAGCGGGTGTTCACTTCGTTGTCCAGACTGACAACTCCCCAATCACGGTCATACAAAGTGGTGTGCATCGGAATGACCGTATATACAGGTGGTCGCTAATACTACAAAACTATACGTTTAGTATAGAACATATTAAGGGTAAGGACAACATTCTTGCTGATACCCTTAGTCGACCATCTGAGGTAGAAATACCAGAGATTCCACATAAGAGTGTAGAGTAATAGAGTATTAGTACATTAGAATATTCTATGTGAAATGTTTATACTAATGCATAGATATTACGTGCTGAACTATGTACTAAGTACAGCGAACTACCATGTGTCCGTAGACATTAAAAGAAGAACTGTGCTCCGAGAACAAATGTATCAACGTATGAACTGGAACAACTCATTACTTACTAAGCTCCACAGGTGTTCCGGCGAATCATTTGTGTTAAGCAGAGAAAAACAGTGTCAGAACATTACATAAATACAGACACGAAAATACTGGTCTACGACACAATCGAACTCTACAGGTGCAATACCCATAGGACACAAGTATGACTGTGTAATGTGTTTAATATACCCAGGACAAGTGTGAATATATAGTATGCCAATGAAAGCAATTGCTGAACATGAGGGCAACGACTAACCTGAGGTATTTAAATACTATGTATATATAAACTTATTGTGATATGTATTATAACATTTTAATATAGTGATAAAGTATAGGTAGATTAGGTCACTTCAATTTACATTTAGATTTAGACAATATAATGGTTTCCATTTTTTTTATGTAGTGTAGATAGGATTAATTAGATAGATCATTAATTTACTCACTTACTTACCTTAAAAGTAGATTAGGATAGTAATTTAAACGTAATAACAGCTAATTATAAACTAGAATAAAAAGTTTAGATAGTATTAATACCATTTAGGTTTATTACATTTTACTTTGTTTCAGTTCATTTGAGTTCATCCCATCTTAATGAACCAATCCATTTAAACAAACGTGATCATGTAGTATTAGGATTAATGTACATTATTATCATAGGATAAAAAGACTATACAATTAAACATACATCATTTACACCATTTAGAGTAAGAATATCAATCATATATTTTTTTCTTTCTTTCATCTAAAAACATTAGTTATAATTATATTTCACATTACCCATGTTAGAAAGGTACATAATTCATTACATTTCACATTACCCAGTTCATAAAGGTACATAACTCATCTCACATCAATTTTATTTTAAATAGTTAGATTAAGTCCCTTAAATTAGATAAACATTAAGATTAATGTGGCAAATTAAATTAAAATAGGTAACACATTAAATACATATGTATAGAACTAGTATTAGTATGTCAGTATTTGGACTATTATTTCAGTATAATATAGTAGTTAGTAATACCAGGGTACAAACCATCAACCCTTTTTCTTACATGTAAATATGTGTAAATACATGACTCGTGCAGCAATTTACGCACAGTCATTGAGCTCAACTTTGTCAAACTGAGCCAAACTTGTGCAGTGTCACTCCAAGGTTTTTAAATAACTGTGAGGGTAAAAGATGTGTGACAGAAGTAAGGGTAAAAGATGTGTGACAGAAGTGTGAAAGGGAGAGCAAATGTAAATTATACAAGAGAGAGTGAGATCAGTCAACGGATTTTTTCTGCCGCTCAACGCGACTTTTTATGTTTTGTCTGCGTCAGGTGTTTGTGTTCGATGTTGAAAATGTGTTGTCATGAATGTGTTGTGTGCAGTTTAGTGTAGATCTTAGAGAAAGTATTTTAAGTCTCATAAGACGGAAACGTAGTCACGAATTAGTGTTATACACTTGTTTGTGGCCACATTTAACCGAATTATGCCACTTGAAAACTAACTTACATACACATGATAGATAGATACACATGTTAGAAGTTAGATTATACTATTAGTTAGATGCAAACACACAAACAACCAGAAAAACAAACATATAAATTGCATACATTTTTTGTAGATCAAAGGGAGATAACTCCGGGTCAGGGGACATAATAGACAACGAAACACTAACTTAACAGTGAAAGATAACTTTACACGCGGAAGCGAAATAGGTAAAGCCTGTCGCACACAGCTTGTGTAATGGTTGTTTAATATTATATGGGGGGCATGAAGCAATTCATGTGTTGACCCTAAGAAAGTCAACTTTGTATGGGTAGTGAGTTAATTTACTATTTGAGGGCAGGTCTTATAAGACAACGGTCCGGTTCAGACATACCTCTAATGAATATAATATTGCGATTGAGAAGAGGGCTCACGCCAACCAGACAAGTTTGTGGCGATTGCCAGTAGCCAAGTAAAGTGATACTACATTGTGACAATAGTCAGTAGAAGTCTATTGGGTTACCCAAAGCCAGGTTATCAACAGTCTTTGACAAAAATTAGATACACTAATTTTTTAGAAACCTCTTGCGTCACAACCAATGAGTCAAAGTTGATGACGCAACACAGGAGGGGAGGGTGTGTGTCAAAGACTGAAATATGAAGGCAGGAGGTATGCCCCAAGATAGAAGACCACCGGGAAGAGTGGTCAACCTCAAGTAGATTAGAGGTAATACAGTGCCCCGTTATAAGGGCAGGGTAGATGATAGAATGGGGGACTATTAACTAGTTCTCTCATGAGACACGGAGGCAACGACCAGTTAGTTAGTACTCTGGTCATGACAGAATCACGTCTACGGGATAGCCACGGAGAAGAGTGCCACTCAATAGGAGAACGGCTGCTACAAGCGTGCTAAGTGGAACAGCACGCAAAAAGCCGAAGGACGCAACTAGGTCCTTCCGCGTGCTGTGTTGTCACGCGTGTAGGAAAAGTCAGACTGGGGACTGACTTTGTAGAGAGCAGATCGTTTAGTGTCGATAGGAGTTTTTGTAGCCAATTAGATAGAGATTAGCAATAGGGTTAGGAAACTAGAGATAGGCAATTCTGTGGCTTTGTGTGTGATTTGATAGCGACTGTTTTTGTAATTGTAAAGAGCCAACGGCAATAAAATGTATCATTCATTTCCTCTCACACGACTTGCAAGTTTCTTGTGTGGTGTGGGAGAAGTAATCCGATGATGCCTGACACATCAGTTGTTGACAGATGGTATCCACTGTATGGTAACCTTATGCTGACTGCTAAGTTCAGAAAGTAGTGTCCTTAGTAGTGGCAATTTCCCAGACAGTAGCGCCTCGAGTACTGATTTTGCATCTGTCAGTAGCACCACAGGTTGTGTACCATTGCTGGTATTTATTAATTTCTCTGTTGCTATCTTGATTGCCTCAATTTCAGCATCATAGTTATGGCAGTACTCTCCTGTCGGTACTCTGGCTGTGTCCCAAGTATTATTTGGGTATTCTATGTACACTCCCGCTCCTCCATTTCGAACAGAATTTTGTGCCGACCCATCTGTGTAGGCTCGGATCCAGAGGTCCTGTGGGTATTCTTCATCAAGGAAGCTGAGAGTGGATGTTCTGCGCTGCACACTGTTCTAATCTTCCTTGCCAACTATTCCTCACACTGTTGTTTGGATTTGTAATGATAGTCTATGCTCATCTTTCCATGGAGTTCGCTCTGGAATAGTTGTTAGGGAGATACCAACTGTGGGCAAATCGGTGGTTTCTCTGCAGAGTCGTTTGGCCTGGTGGATAAAACTACTTCTTTTCAACCGCCCCATAGCTAGGTTTTCAAATCTGTTCTTCATAGGGTGGCCTGGCAAGCTGAGGAACTTTTCTGCTTGTATTAGCGTTTTCGTATCTCTGCGCTCACTCAGTGCTTGTGTCCTCCCCATCTTCTCCATTTCCACTATAAGCCTGTGGTGACTCTAAGTGCTTGATTTTGCACTTTGTCCAGCTCTTGTAGTGTGGTATTTGATGCTAAACACCACGCAGTTGACCCATATTCCAGGTGTGGTCGTATGCTTTGTTGGTAAACTTTGCTAAGTATTTTCCCACTGGCTCCTCGTGTGGTTCCACTTAGCTTTCTCAGGATGGCTATTTTCCTTCTGGCTTTTGCTACTGCTTTGTTGATGTGCTTTCTCCATGTCAGCCTGCCATAAAATGTTACTCCAAGGTATGTTGGTTCTTTATCTTCTCTTAGGGTGTTCCATTTATCTGGATGATCCCTGCCTTTTGTTTTGAAGATAAGGTAAATAGAGTGGTACTGCACTTGTCAGTGTTTATGCTGACACACCATCTATGTGCCCATGCAGCAAATGTATCTACAGCTCTTTTTAGCAATTTGGTGGCCACTGCTGCATGTTCATTTGTGCTCTATAAAACCAGGTCATCGGCGTACATTGCCGCTTTAATTCCATGCGGTAGATTAGCAACAAGATCATTGATGAAGATTAGAAAAAGTGTGGGGGACAAGACTCCGCCCTGGGGAACAAGGTGACGCAGTAGTACTTTCTTGCTCTTGAGTCCGTCTATCTGTACCCGAGCTCTGCTGTTGTGCAAGTATGCTTTCACCCATTTGTACATTCTTCCATTGACTTTGCAGTTTCTCAGTTTCTTCATCAGACCTTCTTTCCAGACCTTGTCAAAGGCTTTCTTCAGATCTATCCATGCCGCAAGCACCAGCTTCTTCTCTTGGAATGCATCCTCAATTTCTTGAGAGAGGTAGGTTGTCTGATCTTCCGTAGAGTAGCACTGCCTAAAGCCGGCCTGCTGTGGCACAAGGATGTTTTTACTTTCAATGTACCACTGCAGTCTGTGATTGATGATGCGCTCCAGTGTTTTGCAGAGACAGCTGGTGGGGCTAATTGGTCTGTAGCTAGAAGCAATGGAACCATCTTTCCCTGATTTTAGGACGGTTGTCATGATTGCTTCTCTCCAGGCTTGTGGAACACTGCCTAAGTTCCAGCTGTTATTGAAGATCTGCAACAGCTTTGCTTTGGCCTCTGTTCCTAGGTTCCTGATTATTTCATTGGAGATACCATCAGCTCCTGGTGACTTTCTCATTTTCAGTTTTGATATGGCTAGCTCCAGTTCGCTGATTGTGATGGGTGCCTCCAGAACCTCAGGTACTATTTCCTTCTGTCCTGTATGTTGTCGTTTCCCTCGAATCTCTTGTTGTTTTTCTGGATTAATTTTGATATTGTTATCTTGTGCGAATGAGTCCGCAAAATGGTCAGCTACTTACTTTCTTGTTGGTTGGTTGATTCAAAAACAAAAATTCCAAATTCGGCCTCGTCTAACCTGCTTCATGAGCTGTGGTTATTGTTGAGGTCCGTGGTTTTTGTGGGTTTATTCACCCTAATTCTTGTCTTGTGAGTCCTATCTCGGAATGGTTATGTAGCGTTTGTGTCTGTGACGTCAGCGGTGGGATCGGTCGGCGGCTATCCTTTGTGCTCGTCTGTTCTTGTGGTTTTCTTTGTTTGAGTAGGCTCCTGGCTCGTCTGGCTTGGCTGCAGTCCTTATAAGGACTTTTCGTAACCCCATTCCAGCTGGGGGATCGGTCGGCGGCTGTCCTTTGTGCATGTTTCCTCTTGTTTTCTTTGTTGGCTGCAGGCTCCTGGCTTGACTGGTTGCAGTCCTTAAAAGGACTTTTTATTTGGTATTTTTGTCTCCTTTTTTGTGTATTTTATGTAGGAGCTTTTCGACGTTTTCATTTTCCTCCTTGTGCCTGTTTTCACTGTCGCGTTTGCGAAGCTGCTGCCTAAAGTTTTCTTCCTCCGTGGTCAGCCATGGGACGATTTTACCGTCATCTATATAGTACTCGAAGTCGTTCTCACAGTCGTAGTGTAAGACTGGGTATACCATCGGTTTCCCCCGGAGTTTCTTAGGCTTCTTCTTTTCTTTTTCTTCCCAACGCCTTCTGAATTCCTCGCGCTTAAGTTCCTCCTTGTCGACTGGGTATTCTGTGCCTCCTTCAGAGATCCGACGGTATAGTAGTTCCCTCTTGGGCGTTGTTGTTGGGCTGCTGGCTTTAGTTTGCGGTACAGGCTCGGACTCTTGGTTTTCTTCTTGCGGTTTCTCTCTGAGTTCTTGTGTGGCTTCTGTTAGTTTGTTTTTGAAAGAGTTCAATTTCAGCTCTATGCAGTTCTCTTTCGGTCTTGATCATTTGTAGGATTTCTTCGTTCTCCTTCTTCATCTCAGCCATGCGCTGGATCTCTTGTTTGATGTTGAGCTGGATTTCTTTCATGTCGGCCAGCAGCTTCTCATTATCGCTGGTCGGAGTCGTAGTCAGCAGTGCCTTGACTTGCTTCTTCAACTCGTCTATCTGCTTTTGAAGTTGATCTCTTTCAGCTTGTGCTATACCCGTGGCTGTCTCGCCCCTCTGCATTGCTTCCTTG
Organism: Cepaea nemoralis; assembly: GCA_014155875.1. Taxonomy (NCBI): domain Eukaryota; kingdom Metazoa; phylum Mollusca; class Gastropoda; order Stylommatophora; family Helicidae; genus Cepaea; species Cepaea nemoralis. The sequence continues at coordinate 33,859 of JACEFZ010022515.1, read as the reverse complement.
AATGGTGTCTTTGTGATGGTGGCGATCTTTAAGACGTCTCTGTGTCTTTGCAGGTACGGACAGCCCAGGTATCTTGCTCCATGTTTGCCCAGGCAGTTGGCGCACTTTCTTTTGTTGTTGGGTGCTCGGAAGTCCGTGTCCAGCTTGGCCAGCGGACACTCCTTGAAGGCGTGGTGATCGGCGCAGTATCGGCATATTTCCGTCTTACTGCGACACGTAGCTCTACTGTGGCCGGCCTTCTGACATCTGGAACATTGCGTGATTCTTGGTATGAATCTCTCTGGTTGCTGCATTCTCTTGTTGAATGATACTGTGGTCGGCATCTCGCTGCCCTCCGACGTCACTACTGCCAAGGTTGTAGGTATCTTGGAGTAGGTGAGGAGCCGCTCCGCCTTCAAGAATCGGATGTGAAGATTCTCTTCCCGTAGCTGCTTCAGGATTTCTTCATCTGTCAGCTCCACAGGAATCCGCTTGACAACCCATCGGACTGTTTTTGAGTCGGTGTTTCCGACTCTGGTGTCTTTCTCCTCCTTCTTCTCTGCTGTCTTGGTTCTTGACTGTGTTGGGCTGTCAATCTTCTCCCTCGTAGTAGCTTCAGTAATGGCTGTAGTATCAGGCTCTTTGATGCAGCTAGCAGGTGGGCTCTCGACGTTCTTCTTCTTGTTGTCGGCTCCCACGCTGCACATCTTGGCAACAGCGTGTTTCTTGTTGTTGGACTTTCGACGTGGCATTTTCCCGCGAATCAGGCTTCTTGACAGAATAGTGCGACTTGACTTGTTAGCGCTCGCAGTGCGAATGCTTTCTTGTTAAGATGTTTCCATCTTTATGTAGTGCAATTTTTGAGTTTCTCCCTGTGCCCTCATCGTTAAGTTGTTTTATTAGCTTCCACAATTTCCTTGTGTCTCTTTCAATGCACTTAAAGCTATGGCTGCAATGGACAAAGAGCAGAGAATGCTCTTCACACTATACCAGCACTTGATCCTCTCAGTGATTGATAATGGACTTGGACTGCTCACTGTCTCAAACAGTCAGCATGTGAAATTAGAGCGCATACAGAACGAAGCTATGCGGGTTATTCTAGGATGCACCCGAGATACCCCAGTAGTGTGTATGCGTTACATCCTTGGTCTGCCGGCTGTTGCTGGTAGGTACAAGGTTATGCAGGCGAAGGCATAAGTAGTATATAGGTACAAAAGGATGACCGTTTTTGTGGAGGTGGAGGCCTATATAAATCAACCATTTATCGATTTTGTGGGGCAAACTGCAATCTATTTTTAGCTCTTATCGATTTTCCTCCTCAAAGGGCGATAACTCCTGGTATGATTATTTTAAGTGGGCGGGGTCAAGTGACTCATCAGAGTGGGTGTGGTCAAGAGGTGGTCAAGTAGTGGTCAATGGGTGGTCAAGTGACCCCTAAATTGTAGAGGAAGATATGTGTAGTGACATGGTGGTGATTAAAGTGTCAATGATGTGGTCAAGCGGTGGTCAAGTGGTGGTCAAGTGGTGGTCAAGTAGTGGTCAAGTGGTCAAGTGACCCCTTAAAATGGTGATGATCGAGAGGTGGTCAAGTAGTGGTCAATGGGAGGTCAAGGGGTGGTCAAGTGGTCAAGGGGTGGTCGAGTGACCACTTAAATTGTAGAGGAAGGTATGTGTAGTGACATGGCGATAATTAAAGTGTCAATGATGTGGTCACGCGGTGGTCAAGTGGTGGTCAAGTAGTGGTCAAGTGGTCGAGTGACCACTTAAATTGTCAGGGAAAGTGGGTGTAGTAAGTTGGTGATCATCGTGAGGTGGTCAAGTAGTGGTCAAGGGGTGGTCAAAGGGTGGTCAAATGGTCAAGGGGTGGTCAAATGACCCCTTAAATTGTAGAGGAAGGTATTATAGTGATGTGGTGATCATCGGGAGGTGGTCAAGTGGTGGTCAAGTAGTGGTTAAAGGGTGGTCAAGTGGTCAAGGGGTGGTCAAGTGACCCCTTAAATTGTAGAGGAAAGTATGTGTAGTGATGTGGTGATGATCAGGAGGTGGTCAAGTAGTGGTCAAGTGGGGGTCAATCTGTGGTCAAGTGGTCAAGTGACCCCTTAAATTGTCAGGGAAAGTTAGTGTAGTAAGTTGGTGATGATCGTGAGGTGGTCAAGTAGTGGTCAAGTGGTCAAGAGGTGGTCAGGTGACCCCCTAAATTGCATGGAAGGGTACAGTTAGTGATGTGGTGGTGGTTAAAGTGAGTGATGGCGTGGTCAAGTAGTGGTCAAGGAGTGGTCAAGGGGTGGTCATCGGTCAAGTTACCCCTTAAATTGATGGGGAGAATACGTGTAGTGACACGATGATGATCAAGATGTGGTCAAGTAGTGGTCAAGTGGTGGTCAAGCGGTGGTCAAGTGGTCGAGTGACCACATAAATCGGCTGGGAAAGTAGGTATAGTGACATGGTAATGATCAAGAGGTGGTCAAGTTGTTAGGTCTAGAGGTTGGGGTGTCTCAGTCATGAAGTATCAAACTGTCTGCTGTGGGAAGGATGGCGCTGATCAGGGCGAGTAGGTTCTAATACGTTTATCGCTATTGTCTACAATTGGCGTGGTTGTATAGTAATAATAGTAGAGTTGTTTCGTAGTAATATTAGTCATCATCATCAAGGGCCATGTTAGGTGGTATTTGTAATGGTGGTAGTAGTAGTAGTAGTAGTAGTAGTAGTAGTAGTAGTAGTAGTAGTAGTAGTAGTAGAAGTAGTAGTAGTAGTAGTAGTAGTAGTAGTAGTAGTAGTAGTAGTAGTAGTAGTAGTAGTAGTAGTAGTAGTAGTAGTAGTAGTAGTAGTAGTAGTAGTAGTAGTAGTAGCGGTGGTGGTGGTGGTGATGGTGGTGGTGGTGGTAATAGTAGGAGTAGTAGAATAGCGAGGGTGCTTGTTGTTTCACTAAGTATTTGTATATCGTATGTAGTATAAAGCTAGTTTGTGTTGTATGCCATGTAAGGTGTTACTGAAATATCTGTATTTTGTAGTTCTAAGAGGTGATGACACCATAACCCACCACTCTATCATCTTATTGATAGTGTCTCCAGTGCCGCGAAAAAGGCTCATTGTGAGATATCGATCATTTCTCAAAGCGACAGCATCCGGGGTGCATGCCCATTACGAGCAAACAACGATACGACACTTAAAAGGTAACTACAAGGCAAATGGTGTCGAGTATAGTGTAACGTACAAAACTTATGAGGTCATCGGTTGTCCATTCCATCACGGTCGACAAATAGGCGCTCACTAACTTCACAATATGCTCACTCAAATAAACATATAGGATAATAAGGCACCGACCCAAACAAGGAAAACGGACAAAAACAAGGGGGGAAAATGACATAAGCGTCAAATATAACACATACAAAGACAGATACAACAGTGACTAAAAAATAATAAAAATGACACGACAAAATAACACAAACAATGAAAGCCGACACATCAACAAAATGAAACAAACAATGAAAACTGAAATAACCAATGAAAAATCGCTGACACGAACACTAGAAGCTGACACAAACACTAAACAAGGTACCTAAAGAAAAGCTAAAGTTTGTTAACCAAAATGTGAAAGTAGGAAAATGTGATTACCCAAATGTAAACAAATAGCAAGAGAGGAATAGCTCGTCCCAACTTAAAAAAAAGTAGGAAAATATGTCAACCAAATGGGAAAAACTTAGGCCAAATACAAAAATATCTAACTCAAACTAATGAAAAGTAGGGAAACTTTGTTAACCAAAGGAGGGGAAAAACCTAGGTCAAGTAGGAAAATCTGTTACCCAAATGTGAAAAATGTCGGTCCAAATACAGAAATAGTTCGTCCACACTGTATGCAAACTAGGAAAATTTGTTAGTCGAACAGGATAAAATATTGCCCAAGTAGGAAAATTTGATAGCCAAATGTGAAAAAATATAATCCAAAGAGAGGAATATCTCGTTCCAACTTATAAAAAGAAGGAAAATTCTCAACCAAATGAGAAAAAGTTAGACCAAGTATAGTAACATCTCAACCAAACTTATGAAAAGTAGGAAACTTTGTTAGCCAAAGCGAAAAAACCTAGGTCAAGTAGGAAAATCTGTTAGCCAAATGTGAAAAAATGTCAGCCAAATACAGAAATACCTCGTCCACACTTATTAAAATTAGGAAAATTTGTTAGCCAAATAGTAAAAATATTGCCCAAGTAGGAAAATTTGATAGCCAATGTAAAAAAATATCACCCAAAGAGAGGAATATCTCGGCCAGAATTATAAAAAGTAGGAGAACTATTTGCCAAATGGAAAAAGTTAGGCCAAATACAGAAATATCTCAACCAAACATATAAAAAATAGGAAAATTGATAACCAAACGGGAAATATATTGACCAACTAGGGAAATGTGTTACTCAAAGAGGAAAAATAATGACCAAGTAACGAAATACATCGCTCAAACTTATGAAAACTAGGAAACTTTGTTAGCCAAATGGAAGAAACCTTGGTCAAGTAGGAAAATCTGTTAGCCAAATGTGAAAAATGTCGGCCAAATGCAGAAATAGTTCGGCCACACGTATGCAAACAAGGAAAGGTTGTTAGCCAGATAGGAAAAGTATTAACCAAGTAAGAAAATGTGATAGCCAAAGGTGAAAAATATCAGCCAAAGTGAGAAATATCTCATCCAAACTTATAAAAAGAAGGAAAATTCTCAACCAAATGAGAAAAAGTTAGACCAAATATAGTAACATCTCAACCAAACTTATGAAAACTAGGAAACTTTGTTAGCCAACGAGAATTAAAAAATAGGTCAAGTAGGAAAATCTGTTAGCCAAATGTAAAAAATGTCGGCCAAATGCAGAAATACCTCGTCCGCACTTATTAAAATTAGGAAAAATTTGTTAGCCAAATAGTAAAGATATTACCCAAGTAGGAAAATTTGATAGCCAAATGTAAAAAAAAAAAAAAAAATCACCCAAAGAGGCTCTGCCTCATTTGTTATCCTTTATATTTTTGTTTATATGACGTCATGAGTAATATCGCTTGTGTGAGTATATATTTTCATAATTCCCAGACTAAGGAAGATAACTAATTCGATCTTTTCCTGGTTAAGCTGCCGCTACTTCTTCCAGAGGGGTTTAATAAGTCAAATCTGCGGTAGCTTCCATTCAACTGAAGTTTATTTTCTCAACTTTAGAGCATGGGTAAGAATAGCTGTCCACAGGCAGTGTTAGTAATTGACCACTCAGGTTGAAATTCTAGCCACTAGCCTTCTGCCTTTTCACTAAAACTAGGCCTTAGCAAAACATGAACTGTCGAAGACATGAACTTACACAACAAAATTTATGCTGAGGGCGTGAACTTGCACAAATCTTATGCTGCAGAAATGAATTTACAAAATATGAACTGCCAAACACATGAACTTACCTACACACACAAATATTTTTTTTTAAATGACGATATGGGGCACACTTCTGTATGACTTGCGGGATACATTTGTATTTTATGAGGGCTACTTATCTATGTGGTGAGGAGGCCGTGAAATCACAAGTGGACACCTTTGTGTGCGCAGTTGGGACAGTTTGTAAGAGTAAGTGGTAATTTGGGCGAGGCTGTCGACAAGTTGTAATAACAAGTGGAAATTTTGTGAGCCCATGTGGGGAAGTTGTTAGAGTCAGTGGGTAAGTTGATAGGGTGAGTCGATAATATGAGAGAGTCGGTGGACACGTTGTTGGGGAAAAGGGACAGTTGTTATGGTAAGTGTGTGAGTTGATAGGATAGGTCGACCGATTGTAATAGCAAGTGGACAAATTGTTTGAGCCAGCGAGCAAGTTTGTAAGAACAAGTGGCCAAGTTGTGTTAATCAAATGTTGGTACGTTTTTATAGGTTTGACCACGCTATTTCTTTACTTGACCAATATTTTTCCTATTTGGGTAACAAGTTGTTCCTACTTTTCATGAGTTTGGTTGAGAAATTTCTGTATTTGGCCGACATTGTTCGCGTTTGGTTGACATATTTTCCTACTTTTTATAAGTTTGGATGAGATATTTCGTTACGTGTACCATATTTTCCCCTTTTGGTTAACACATTTTCCTACGTTTCATAAGTTTGGTTGCCATATTTATAAATTGGGTTGAGTTATTTCTGTATTTGGTCGACATTTTCCCCTCGTTTTTTATAAATGTGGTTAAGATGTTTCTGTATTTGGTCTAACTTTACCCCATTTGGTTGACAAATTTTCCAACTTTTTATAAGTCTGGACGAGATATTTCTCTCTTTGGGTGATATTTTTTCACATTTGGCTTTCAAATTTTCCTACTTGGGCAATATTTTTCATATTTGGGTAACAAATTTTCGTAGTTTTCATAAGTGTGGACAAGTTATTTCTGTACTTGGTGGACATTTTTCACATTTGGGTAACAGAGTTTCCTACTTGACCAAGGTTTTTTTCTCTTTGGCTAACAAAGTTTCTTAGTTTTCATAAGTTTGGTTGAGATGTTACTATATTTGGTCTAACTTTTTCTCATTTGGTTGAGAATTTTCCTTCTTTTATAAGTTTGGATGAGATATTTCTCTCTTTGGCTGATATTTTTCACCTTTGGGTATCACATTTTCTTACTTGGCCAATACTTTTCCTATCTGGCTAACAACTTTTCCTAGTTTGCATACGTGTGACCGAACTATTTCTGCATTTGTCCGACATTTTTCACATTTGGCTAACAGATTTTCCTACTTGAACAAGGTTTTTTTTTTCCTTTGGCTAACAAAGTTTCCTAGTTTTCATAAGTTTGAGCGATGTATTTCGTTACTTGGTCATTATTTTTCCTCTTTGAGTAACACATTTCCCTAGTTGGTCAATATATTTCCCGTTTAGTTATCAATTTTCCTATTTTTTATATGTTTGGTTGAGATATTTCTGTATTTGGCCTAACTTTTTCCCATTTGGCAAATAGTTATCCTACTTTTTATAAGTCTGGCCGAGATATTCCTCTCTTTGGGTGATATTTTTTACATTTGGCTAACAAATTTTTCCTAATTTTAATAAGTGCGGACGAGGTATTTCTGTATTTGGCCGACATTTTTTACTTTTGGCTAACAGATTTTCCTACTTGACCTAGGATTTTATTCTCGTTGGCTAACAAAGTTTCCTAGTTTTCATAAGTTTGGTTGAGATGTTACTATATTTGGTCTAACTTTTTCTCATTTGGTTGAGAATTTTTCCTTCTTTTTATAAGTTTGGATGAGATATTTCTCTCTTTGGCTGATATTTTTCACCTTTGGGCTATCACATTTTCTTACTTGGTTAATACTTTTCCTATCTGGCTAACAACCTTTCCTTGTTTGCATACGTGTGGCCGAACTATTTCTGCATTTGGCCGACATTTTTCACATTTGGCTAACAGATTTTCCTACTTGACCAAGGTTTCTTCCATTTGGCTAACAAAGTTTCCTAGTTTTCATAAGTTTGAGCGATGCTATTTCGTTATTTGGTCATTATTTTTCCTCTTTGAGTAACACATTTCCCTAGTTGGTCAATATATTTCCAGTTTGGTTATCAATTTTCCTATTTTTTATATGTTTGGTTGAGATATTTCTGTATTTGGACTAACTTTTTCCCATCTGGCAAATAGTTCTCCTACTTTTTATAAGTCTGGCCGAGATATTCCTCTCTTTGGGTGATATTTTTTTTACATTTGGCTATCAAATTTTCCTACTTGGGCAATATTTTTACTATTTGGCTAACAAATTTTTCCTAATTTTAATAAGTGCGGACGAGGTATTTCTGTATTTGGCCGACATTTTTACATTTGGCTAACAGATTTTCCTACTTGACCTAGGTTTTTATTCTCGTTGGCTAACAAAGTTTCCTAGTTTTCATAAGTTTGGTTGAGATGTTACTATACTTTGGTCTAACTTTTTCTCATTTGGTTGAGAATTTTCCTTCTTTTTATAAGTTTGGATGAGATATTTCTCTCTTTGGCTGATATTTTTCACCTTTGGCTATCACATTTTCTTACTTGGTTAATACTTTTCCTATCTGGCTAACAACCTTTCCTTGTTTGCATACGTGTGGCCGAACTATTTCTGCATTTGGCCGACATTTTTCACATTTGGCTAACAGATTTTCCTACTTGACCAAGGTTTCTTCCATTTGGCTAACAAAGTTTCCTAGTTTTCATAAGTTTGAGTGATGTATTTCGTTACTTGGTCATTATTTTTCCTCTTTGAGTAACACATTTCCCTAGTTGGTCAATATATTTCCCGTTTGGTTATCAATTTTCCTATTTTTTATATGTTTGGTTGAGATATTTCTGTATTTGGCCTAACTTTTTCCATTTGGCAAATAGTTCTCCTACTTTTTATAAGTCTGGCCGAGATATTCCTCTCTTTGGGTGATATTTTTTTTACATTTGGCTATCAAATTTTCCTACGTGGGCAATATTTTTACTATTTGGCTAACAAATTTTCCTAATTTTAATAAGTGTGGACGAGGTATTTCTGTATTTGGCTGACATTTTTTCACATTTGGCTAACAGATTTTCCTACTTGACCTAGGTTTTTTCGCTTTGGCTAACAAAGTTTCCTACTTTTCATAAGTTTGGTTGAGATGTTACTATACTTGGTCTAACTTTTTCTCATTTGGTTGAGAATTTTCCTTCTTTTTATAAGTTGGAACGAGGTATTCCTCTCTTTGGATTATATTTTTTCACATATGGCTCTCAAATTTCCCTACTTGGGCAATATTTTATCCTGTTCGACTAACAAATTTTTCTAGTTTGCATACGTGTGGACGAACTATTTCTGTATTTGGCCGACATTTTTCACTTTTGTGTAACAGATTTTCCTACTTGACCTAGGTTGTTCCCCTCCTTTGGTTAACAAAGTTTCCCTACTTTTCATTAGTTTGAGTTAGATATTTTTGTATTTGGCCTAACTTTTTCCCATTTGGTTGACATATTTTCCTACTTTTTATAAGTTGGGACGAGCTATTCCTCTCTTGCTATTTGTTTTACATTTGGGTATCACATTTTCCTACTTTCACATTTTGGTTAACAAAGTTTAGCTTTTCTTTAGGTATCTTGTTTAGTGTTTGTGTCAGCTTCTAGTGTTCGTGTCAGCGATTTTTCATTGGTTGTTTCAGTTTTAATTGTGTGTGTGTGTGTGTGTGTGTGTGTGTGTGTGTGTGTGTGTGTGTGTGTGTGTGTGTGTGTGTGTGTGTGTGTGTGTGTGTGTGTGTTATTTTGTCGTGTCATTTTTATTATTATTTTTTTAGTCACTATTGTATCTGTCTTTGTATGTGTTATATTTTGACGCTTATGTCATTTTCCCCCCTTGTTTTTGTCCGTTTTCCTTGTTTGGGTCGGTGCCTTATTATCCTATATGTTTATTTGAGTGAGCATATTGTGAAGTTAGTGAGCGCCTATTTGTCGACCGTGATGGAATGGACAACCGATGACCTCATAAGTTTTGTACGTTACACTATACTCGACACCATTTTGCCTTGTAGTTACCTTTTAAGTGTCGTATCGTTGTTTGCTCGTAATGGCATGCACCCCGGATGCTGTCGCTTTGAGAAATGATCGATATCTCACAATGAGCCTTTTTCGCGGCACTGGAGACACTATCAATAAGATGATAGAGTGGTGGGTTATGACTGTCATCATCCTCTTAGAACTACAAAATACAGATATTTCAGTAACACCTTACATGGCATACAACACAAACTAGCTTATACTACATACGATATACAAATACTTAGTGAAACAACAAGCACCCTCGCTATTCTACTACTCCTACTATTACCACCACCACCACCATCACCACCACCACCACCGCCGCTACTACTACTACTACTACTACTACTACTACTACTACTACTACTACTACTACTACTACTACTACTACTACTACTACTCTACTACTACTACTACTACTACTACTACTACTACCATTACAAATACCACCTAACATGGCCCTTGATGATGATGACTAATATTACTACGAAACAACTCTACTATTATTACTATACAACCACGCCAATTGTAGACAATAGCGATAAACGTATTAGAACCTACTCGCCCTGATCAGCGCCATCCTTCCCACAGCAGACAGTTTGATACTTCATGACTGAGACACCCCAACCTCTAGACCTAACAACTTGACCACCTCTTGATCATTACCATGTCACTACACCTACTTTCCCAGCCAATTTATGTGGTCACTCGACCACTTGACCACCGCTTGACCACCACTTGACCACTACTTGACCACATCTTGATCATCATCGTGTCACTACACGTATTCTCCCCATCAATCTAAGGGGTAACTTGACCGATGACCACCCCTTGACCACTACTTGACCACGCCATCACTCACTTTAACCACCACCACATCACTAACTGTACCCTTCCATAACATGTAGGGGGTCACCTGACCACCTCTTGACCACTTTACCACCCCTTGACCACTACTTGACCACCTCACGATCATCACCAACTTACTACACTAACTGTCCCTGACAATTTAAGGGGTCACTTGACCACTTGACCACAACTTGACCGCCACTTGACCACTACTTGACCACCTCCTGATCATCACCACATCACTACACATACTTTCCTCTACAATTTAAGGGGTCACTTGACCACCCCTTGACCACTTGACCACACTTTGACCACTACTTGACCACCACTTGACCACCTCCCGATGATCACCACATCACTACAATACCTTCCTCTACAATTTAAGTGGTCACTCGACCACCCCTTGACCACTTGACCACCCCTTGACCACCCATTGACCACTACTTGACCACCTCTCGATCATCACCAACTTACTACACTCACTTTCCCTGACAATTTAAGGGGTCACTTGACCACTTGACCACTACTTGACCACCACTTGACCACCACCTGACCACCGCTTGACCACATCATTGACACTTTAATCACCACCATGTCACTACACATATCTTCCTCTACAATTTAGGGGTCACTTGACCACCCTTTGACCACCTATTGACCACTACTTGACCACCTCTTGACCACACCCACTCTGATGAGTCACTTGACCCCGCCCACTTAAAATAATCATACCAGGAGTTATCGCCCTTTGAGGAGGAAAATCGATAAGAGCTAAAAATAGATTGCAGTTTGGGCCACAAAATCGATAAATGGTTGATTTATATAGTCCTCCGCCTTCACAAAAACGGTCATCCTTTTGTACCTATATACTACTGGCATACCTCAGAGTAGCTGGCTGCAGACACAGATCACCCGTTGCATGAGGCGCTGGACGTAGTGAAGGGTCAGAGACTGATAAGAGGGAAATCATGGATGGCTCAGGCGGAGGATACGATCAGACAGGTGGGCCCCCTGGAGAACATCAGGCGAGGAGAGGAGTGGGTCAGAGTGCCAGCCGAGCAGTCAGACTTGTGCAGAGTTATAATCACATTGAGCCGGGAGTGCAGGGAGAGGCCAGCAGGGGCCACGGAAGTGGAAATTCAGCAACTAATTCAGGATAATTCTCGCCCAGGTGATGTGATTATCTACACTGATGGTTCGGTGTTGAGAAGTAGGAGAAGTGCCTGGGGATTCTTAGCAAAAGCTAATGGTCGAAGTTTGGTACAGGGGAGCCTGGCGAATGATGACACAACATCTAACTTAAGAATGGAGGTGAAGGCGGTCAATGCAGCTTTCCGCTGGATAGAGAACGATACATACACACATTGTGATTGTAACTGACTCAGAAAGCATGATGAGGAGGGTGAGGATAGGCAGGCTTCGTGCAGAGTGGTTGCTTCGCTTCGGAGGTCACGGGTAGCAAGCATCACCTGGATCTTTTCTCCGGGGCATGCAGGTGTGCTGGGGAATGAACAGGCGGACAGATTGGCTGGCTCTGCAAAACTTGGTGGAGTATTGATGCATGACAAGACAGACTTGGTTGCGGCCTTGTGGGAGCACGTGTACACCTCGGAGGAGCAAATGGATCACCATAGTCTGGTAAGAATGAGGCAGCGAGGTGTGACGAGGGGATCTGGCCGATGCTCGACGCTCAGGGGAAAGACGAGACGAACATATAATCAGATTGCTACTGGAACTATTAGTGTTGGAACTCTTCGCTGGCTGCTTAGGATGGGGACGGGGCGCTTATGGGAATGTCCCGAATGCTGTGATGTCGGTTCCTAAATCAATCAATCAATCAATCAATCTTTCAAAGTTCAGAGACTCCGTTTTCTCCTGCCAGCTTTTCCGTCTAGCCTGCAGCTTGGCACTTTGAAATTTGGCTTTTGCGTGCTGGAATTTATTGTAGTCCTCTTGGCTGGGTGTGGCCTCTGCTTGCTTTCTACACATTTCCACATCGTTATGCAGGTGTTCCAGTTCACTACTCCAGTTGGGTTTATATTGTTTACGGGCTCCTCTTTGTACTGTTTCTCGCGCTGCCTGGATCTCGCGTTGATCAGATGTAGGTATGTATTACCTGTCTTAAGTTTAAGTGTCTGATACTCAGCCCCTTCCATGTAGGCTTCGATTTGTGAAGCAATGATGTTATTTTTGGACATTTCCCAAACTCTTCAACTACTTTATTTATGTCTTTCTTAGTGTTCAGGTTTCTAACCAGTATGCTGGAGCTATGCTTGTACATTTCCCAGTCTGCTTTCTTGTAGTTCCACCTCAAGAGGTGCTGCTTTCACTTACAAGGTCATTTTCTACAGTTAGAAAGACTGGCCGATGGTCACTGCCACCAAGCTGTTTCCCAACAATTCGTGTAATGTTCCATTCCAGGTCTGGTGAATGAAAAGCCAGGTAAGGTGTATGTGTAGTGTGCCATGATCTCGAGTTGAAAGTATGTGGGTCGGACGGCTTGTTAATCAAGATGAATCTATTTTCACCCTGCCATCTTCTAGTCTCTCTCCTCTCTGGTCCATGTGATCATAGCCCCAGCTCTACGAGTGGCTGTTAAAATCGCCACACACAATCATTTTTCTTTTAATAGTAGTGTATCCAGTGCTTTTGGTCGGTCACGTGGACAGTACTAATTGATCAGATGTAGGCCTGTATTGCCTGTCTTAAGCTTAAGAGTCTGATACTCAGCACCTTCCATGTAAACTTCAATTTGGAAATAGCGGTGTTATTTTTTTTACAAGGGGAAGTATCCCATGCTTTCGCCTGTCTTTTTGGTCAGATCGATTTTGATCATAACAGCAACATTTAGAACCCACATATGTTGTTAAAACTTATTGTCATGGTAAAGTATGTAGGAACGAAAAAGGGGAAATGGAAAGAAGGAATCCGACGGAGGAAGAATAAGGCAGCACCTAGAGGTGAGATCTATAGCCCCTTTCTCTCCTCGGTGTTGAACCAATTCTGACTGCGGATGGGCACAATAATTATCTGCATAGTTAATCTTTTCTAATCCTTGCTAATGGTAATGGTCTGAATGTGCCAGGGGTCTCACGGGAGATATGGACACCAGATGAACAGACAAGGACATCAGAAGTCTGACAGGGAAGTAGATAAGTAGGCAAAGTCTCTAGGATTAGGACAAAGACATTGATGATGGTAGGATGACATCAAAGATGACAAAAACATAAATGTCATGCGCTCCTTATCCCATGTCAGGCAGTATAAGATTGTTAGTTGCTTTGTACAGGTCAGTTTGATTCCCTAGTGCCATTACTTCTCTTTCAAATCATCATTAGCTCATTTGCCCTTCTTAACTGGAGTGGTACATTCTTAACGAATTTCCCCCACATTGTTTAGAAGTTTCAATGAATTAAAAATCATATAAATGATTATGCTCATGAATTAAGATATATTAAGACTTCAGGTGAAACATTCACCAAAAAGGAAATCACATTGATTCTCTCTCTCTCTCTCTCTCTCTCTCTCTCTCTCTCTCTCTCTCTCTCTCTCTCTCTCTCTCTCTCTCTCTCTCTCTCTCTCTCTCTCTCTCTCTCTCTCTCTCTCTCTCTCTCATGGACAACGAATATATATAATTAACAGAAGAAAGTAACTTAGAAGGCCCACCTATTCTAAAAGAAGAAGTCGCTGATGCTATGAAACATATGAAGAAAGGAAAAACAGCTGGGCCAGATGAAATCACAATAGAAGAATTAGAAGTGTTGGGAGAATTTGGAGTAGATATATTAACCAAAATGTTGAATGATATTTACAGTAGTGGATATTTACCCAGTGATATGCTGAAATCTGTATTTATAGCTATACCAAAAAAGACCAGGAGCAATTGATTGTGAAGATTTTCGTACAATTAACCTCATAAACCATGTCACTAAGCTTCTACTCAGAATTATAATGAGAAGAACAAGAAAGAAAATAAAAATGGAAATTAGTGAAGAACAGTATGGTTTTATGGAAGGAAAGGGTACAAACAATGCAATATATATATTACGAACACTAATAGAAAGATCTATAGAGAAACAAAGAGACATATATTTATGCTTCATAGATTATACTAAGGCATTTGATAAAGTAAAACATGATGAGCTGATTAAAATGTTGGAAGATATCAACATTGATGGGAAAGATTTAAGAATAATAAAGAATATATACTGGAACCAAGTAGCAGCAATTAAAATGGGAAATAAAGAGGGTAGTTACGAACAGATAAAGCTAGGAGTACGACAGGGGTGTGTCTTGTCACCCGATCTCTTCTCCCTGTATAGCGAAGTAATAATGAGAGAGATCAAAGAGAAGCCAGGAATACTAATCGGAGGATATAATATAAACAATATACGCTATGCAGATGACACAGTATTGGTAGCGGATAATGCAACAGACCTACAACAATTGTTGGACAGTGTAGTAACAGAGAGTGCACAGAAAGGACTGTCCTTGAATATCAAGAAAACAGTAACAATGGTGATATCAAAGAAAATGGGGACGCCAAAATGTGACATAGAAATAGAAGGGGAAATTCTCAACCAAGTGGATAATTTTAAATACCTAGGGGCACTTATAACATCAGATGGAAGATGTACAAAAGAGATTAAGAGCAGAATAGGGCAGGCAAAGACAGCATTTCAGAAAATGAAGAGTATCTTATGCAATAAGTCGCTATCAATGAATGTAAGAAAGAGAGTACTAAAATGCTATATAGAACCAGTTTTGCTGTATGGCAGCGAATCTTGGAATGTAAATGAACAAATTAGGAAGAACTTAGAAGCAACAGAGATGTGGTTTTTAAGACGAATGTTGCGAATTCCTTGGACTGCCAGAGTAACTAACAACGATTGCCTGAAAGAGGCTAATGAAACTAGAACACTATATACAACAATAAGAAAGAGACAAACATCTTTCTTTGGTCATGTGATGAGAAGAGAGGCATTGGAGAACATCGTGACAACTGGAAAGATCGAGGGGAAGAGAGGCAGAGGCAGACCAAGAGAAATGATGCTGGACGGACTGAGACGGTGGCATGGAGGAATATCATCAGCAGAGTTGATCCAGAACACCAAAGACCGAGATCTGTGGAGAGCCATGAACGCCTACGCCAGCCGGCACGGCACTTGATGATATATATATATATATATATATATATATATATATATATATATATATATATATATATATATATATATATATATATATATATATATAAAGGTGAGATCCATAGAACTTAGGTCCTTCTTTCTCAATCAAAAAACCGTCTTCTTCTTTACCTGAACGCAGTTGTCCCCCTTACGGTTGGCAGTCAACAGTAGGTGTGGGACAGGGGTTTGAATCTCCCCTATTCTGGACAGACAGACTTGACACCAGTATCGTCACGTATGCATTATGCTCATTATTAGAAAGCAGTGCAGACACTGAACGTAAGTATTAAAACCCACAGCAAGGAATTCCAAGATTGGCCTGTGTGCAAGATCTGCTAGACATGCAACTTATATTTTATCCCTCTTTACCCCACTTACATTCAAGAACAGATGAGAAGAAATAATCATTCACTCACTCTTTCACTCCCTGTGTGTTATTGGAGATACTGCGTGTTAGAAGTGGAGCATTTATCAGCGCACAGGAGTGGCAATATCTTGTCTCCTAAATAGTTCTCTTGCAGAAGAGGAGGATTGCAATAAAGTGTATAGATAAAATGACTTCATACAGCATCAAAGATGAAAAGGCATTGGGCGTTAGAATCATAGACTGGATTTAGATCTCAGTCGAAAACGAAGCGAGGCGTTGCAATATGGCGACAGGGGTTTGAAGCCGGGTTTGTAGACCCTATATCTGTAGTTACTATTTCCCAGAAATGGAAATTGTATTTCTTGGTGTAGAGACTTCACAACTCACATAAATACCTCAGACAACATGTGTTACCTTGATCATCCCTTTTAGAATCATCACATTAATCCAAGAATCAGTCTTACCCGAGATCGATGATGAGGGCACCACAATTTAGGTAATATACAGAAACACGTCCTGCTACCCCAAAATCTATGAACCAAGTGCACAATTTGGGCAGCCTAGCTATCCCAAGATTCAGTGCGTGGCGCGATCCAGTCCCTCTCAAACCAATCCGTTTGTCGCTTTAGAACGCTGCCCTAGTCTACTTTGCATTGACATTATAATATTAAACATGACACATAAATGGTCCATGGTGCTGAAAGGTCTAAGCTGGTGCATGCAAGATTCCGAATGTGTGTTCATGCCGCGAACTAGTGGAGATTGAGTACATTACGTTACAGTCACTAAACTGTTTGTGTTGAGTATGTTGTGGATACTACTCAAATTTTATTCCCACACTTTTTTGGTGTTAAATTTAAAATAAAATAATATTAAAACCTCGTTTTACTTGTTGGTTTTATAGTGGTATGATTTGTTTGTTTTCACCTTGTTCTCTATCTCTTATTTTCCTTGTTTTCATGGCGATGTCCCCTTTCTTTTCTTGTCGTTCTGTTGATTGAGAGGGTGTGGTACAACTTATACTTCTTCTTCTTCTTTGCGTTCATCCGGAGTGGTTTTTCAGATGTGATTGCGGTGTGTCACGTTAGGCACCATTGGGCCGAAACCCTTAGGCCAACACATCCGACTTTTAGCGTGCATTTTTGCAGGTTAGCATTCCTGTGGGACTCTCCCTTGTATAGTGCCGTCCACATCCCAGCTGGTCAAGTTGGAACGGTCGAATACTTCACGATCAGCCCTCAAGGGAAGGCAGGGACATTCCATGGCATTTCCCGCCATCCAGGGTGGCTTCCATAGTTACAGAGTCGACACACAGTGCCCTGGTGCTGGGTTCACAGAGGGAATCGTCATGTCCTGCTCATGGCTGTTTTAATTCCTCACTTCAATATATTAGGCATTTCTTTCACCACGGGCCGTTCCCGCACAAACCAGAAGGGTCTAGAGGCGGTATCCACTTAGCGAGTTTTCGATTCGGACATGTGCTTGTCACTGTGCCAGTCAGAGCTGTTGTAACAGTACAGCGACAGTTATATGGCAGATACACACGAAGTCCTGGTTGTAATTTCTATATGGTTTATTTGACGGAAGACATCATAAACTAATAGATGTTGTCAATTCAAGGTTCGGCCAGTCACTAACTTCTCTACCCTCCACGTCACGGCTTGAGCGTCCTTAGTTACGTTTTTATAGGATGCTCAACCGTGCCTAGTCTTTGCACATCATTCTCTCCTAAGCTACTAACAGAGATGATGCTCTGTTACATTCCTCCCTTTCTTTAAGAAGACTTTTCTTGAAAAGTCTTAATCCCTAACCTACTTATTCTAATTATTCTTTCCCTCATTAAAACCTTAACCCCAATATTATTTCTCCAACCCATCTTAAACTAACCCCCTCTTAACCAATGAACTTTATTTCTACTCCTTCGAGTCCAGTTCTCCACTTCTCTCTTATAGCTAACCGCTAGGTTCTGTTATAGATCTTCGTGAAGTGATACTTCTTCTTCGTTTCCGTATATGAGCCTACAAGGTTTCATTAAAAAAAAAAAACACAGTTCATAAGGAATCACCTAGATATTTCATTTCATATACATATGTTCATAAAAATCATTGGTATATAATTTGAAACTTATCATGCGTTATGTAACTTCTCATTTTCTCTCAACATCGACAAAACAACATAGGATAGACAGAAAAGATGGGGTGCGCACCCAGTTATAAAGATATAAAGAAGTAGTAAAAAAGCAATCACATTTACCTCCCTTGCAAACACAAAAACTTTATAAACAAAGTTTTAAAAACACATCTTATGAACATATGAACATATACTTCTGTTTGTTATAAATTAAGTCGATCTAAAATTTCTTCCTTATATACTCAATATTAATATTTGTGCTGCCATCCACACCCATGACTATATTTCACCTGGCTTATGTTCAATCATGAAACCATAAAAATAACATTGACAATGTTCATTTCTTATGAACATATTTTAAACTAATTAACGCTGTTTATCACAGCTCCTATATTTACCCCCTCACATCCCATTATAAGCATCCTTGTTCATAGGCGTATCTAACTTTGTACTAAACCATATGTACTGCTATCTACAGCCCCATTAGTATCTATTCTCCATTAAGTAGCTCCTTACATTCCCCTTGATGCTAACTAACACAGCCTCTTTTTATACCAGCCATAGACGTTAGTCACGTTAATTTCTTCTTCTTTAATATAACATGGTATCTAATCCATAATTTTTCAATCAATGCTGACTTAATGCAGCTCCTATTTCAACTCCCTAGAACCATATATTTCTACTAACTTCTATTTGTGTAGGATCCATCATAAGACCCCGTCATCCAAGCATGGCAAATGTTTCTAAACTTCATAGCCACTATGTAATTAACCTCCCCTATTAACACTGACTTCATACTAACACAAGACCTAAGTTTTTGGTACTCATGTTTTCTACAACTTATTACTCACAAGGAGAATGTGTCTCTCTTGGTAGTCTAGAGTTGTTTGTTAACCATTTTCTGAACGAAAGGTTTTAAATAAGGCCCCGTCTTATTACTCTTTACTCTAAACAAAACAATAATTGCTTGTGAACCAAAATTTTTAACAATTTTCAACTTATTTGTAAACAAGGGTAAATACTATTCAATATGCAAGACAATTCAACTAAAATCATAATTCATGAGCCAACTAAAACGAAGTCAAAACAGGATATCATACCCCCCAACGTTTTGAAAACAATTTTCATTCCCCTCATATTAAATAAAGGTAATCAACCAATTCAAAGAAAGACATTATTCAAAATAATATGACATACATGATGAAACAAAAGAATCCATTTTTAAATACATCCTATCCATTATTAGTCACTTTTATGGACTAATAATAAATTATTTATCTATTAAGAAAACTCAACAAGTCAAATCTCAAAATCAAATGGCAATAAAAATACATCTTCAAGACCACACGAGAATTTACATCCATATTACCTAACTTATTACCAAAATATACAACATCATGTCCACTCCTCAAGACAACTCACCACAACTATTAATTAAGCTATTTGCCAATCTGTTTCCATAATTCATCTGTAATTCACAGCTACCGTATTTCATCAATTATCAATTTCCTCTTTAAACCACAAAATTTTCATCCTGCTATCTGCAGCATTTTCTATCAATTTATTTACTATGTCTCCATTTCTTCAGTAATTCTAGATTTTTCTGTATAAGTGCCATCTCCACATCAATGTCTTCATCCTCTCGTAGAGAAATATTTTCCTTCATGCTACTATCTCTATTAGACTTCTGAATTTTCATCCATTCCTTCTTCTTCATCTGTATGTCTGTTGCTAGCAGCCGCTAATTTTTTTCTTTCTATATCTAATCTAATCTGTCTATCATAGTTTCTTAACGATCTTTCGAGTAGTGGCATATCTTCGTCGCTTGATGAATTGTCTCTAATTCTCCTCTGTCTTTTAACTTCCCTATTTCTCTGTTTCTCTATTCTCCTTTTCACTGCTTGTCTGGTATTTTTAAATGGAGCGGTTACCTCTTCCTCCATAGATTCAAGACTATCATAACCATCATACGTATTCCTTTCTTCTTTCATCAAAGTTTTCGGTATTGTTTCTGCCTGTTCATAAGTATCATCGTAAACTGGTGTTGTTATTAATTGACTTTGTACCGGATCTTTTCCAAAATCTGGGGGTATTGTATATTTAGCTCTTCTGACGAGTTGTCCATCTGAATATAACTCGTCTGAATAATAATAATAATTATTATTGTTATTGTCTCTCTTATCTTCATTATCTCTTCTTAAATGTTCCACGTGTGCCCGTGCTACATGTCCTGTGATTTGGTTCTTTATACTGTATGATACAGTACCTAACTTTTCTAAAATATAATAACCTGGAATCCAATGAGCATCAAATTTGGAGTTTCTTCTATGCTTCTTATAATAAACTCTATCACCTACTTTAAATTCCTGTAATTGTGTATTTTTGTTTGCGTACTTTTTCTGTCTTTCCCTGGCTTTAATTATATTGTTTTTTAACCTTACATGCGCTTTGTGCATTTCTTGTATAATAACTTCCTGAAAATCCTCCCCCATATATTTACGTCTTGGTTTTAACAGATTGTCAATTGGGAGTATAGGCTCTCTTCCGTGTAATAAATAGAATGGTGAAAACCCTGTCCCCTCATTTTGATTTGTGCGTATCGCGCTTAGTGCAGATCCTAAGAAAAGGTCCCAATCTTTTTCATGTTCTTCGACAATTTTTGCTATTATGTTATATAATGTCCGATGTTGTCTCTCATTCTTCGCATTTGAAGAAGGTCTATAATATGAAGTTTTTATATGGCTTATATTCAAATCCTGTAATAACTTCTCGAACTTCTTGTTCACAAACTCCTTACCATTATCTGTGATCTGTGAGTACGATCTGTGGGCAACTAAATCTTGGTATGTACTCCTGTAGAAAAATATTAATGATGGTATCTGCGCTCTTATCCGGAATCGCATAAACTTCCGGCCAAAGACTATAGCAATCCACGATATGAAGTAGATATACATTCCCCGATAGTGTTCTAGGATGAGGACCTGATATATCTAAGCTCACTTTCTGCATTGGAAACTGAGGAATGTCAGTATCTTGTAAGGGACATTTGATCGTTTTCATATTTCTTAACCTACACTTCTCACACGCATCGACGTATTTACAAGCAGTTTTAAATAAGTTCGGCCAATAATATTTATTAGTGAGTGCTTTTACTAACTTATCACGACCAAGATGACCATTCTCATCATGATATGCCTTTAGAATCTCAATTTCCAAATGTTTTGGAATGTATTTTCTCAACTGTTCGCTTCTTTCATTCACGTAATATAACTGATCATCATCCTGCAAGACTAAAAATTTTTCTTACAACTGTTCTCACCCGTTTCGTTCAATTTTTGTTTTATTTCTACAACTTTCGGATCTAATTCTTGTTCTTCCTTCATATTAAATTGCATTAAATGTGGGTCTTCCGCTCTAGGTTCAGATTCTTGATCCGACGGTAAACTCCTAAAATCTTCTCTACTTAATATGGCAGAATCTAATATATTTACTTGCCAGTTTCGGTCGTCTATTTCGGGTTCACCCTCATCCTCAGTGTTTCCTGATGTCTCTGGATACGGAATTCTGGATAATAAATCTGCACAGGTGTTGTCCCTACCGGCTACGTACTCTATCTTTGCGTTGTACCCCTGCAAATTCAACGCCCATGTCTGTATTTTTCTGTTCTGCACTGGAGCTTCTAGTAAAGATTTTAAGGGCATGTGGTCAGTTCTAATAATAAAATTGGCGTTATGTAAATAATAATTAAGTTTCTGAAGAGCATAATGAATAGCATATGCCTCTTTTTCTATAGTCGACCATTTTCTCTGAGATTTACTAAGTTTGTGTGACAGAAAATAAATTGGTCTTTCATTCCTAACTCCTGGTATTCCTGATCTTTCTCCTTCATATGGTTGTGCTAAACATGCTCCTATAGCATTATCCGAAGCATCTGTATACAAAATTAACTGTTTATCCAAATCTGGATGTGTCAATAGTGGCACTACTGTTAAGCTATTTTTTAAAAACTCAAATGCTCTTTGACACTCATCATTCCACTTAAATCTAGCGTATTTGCCAGTCAGGTTAGTGATGGGCTCTGCTATTTTTGAGAAACCTGGAATGAAACGACGATAGTACCCACATGTACCGATAAAAGCACGAACTTCTTTTACGTTGGTTGGAGGAGGCAATTCTTTAATAGCCTTTACTTTATCCTGATCTGGTTTAATTCCTTCTCTATCAATAATGTATCCCAGGTACTTAGTTTATGTTTTTAGAAATTCACATTTACTGAGTTTCAATTTAACATCATGTATTCTTAATCTGGCAAATACTAATTTTACATGTTTCAGGTGGTCTTGTACGTCTCCTGCTGTGTAGATCAAAATGTCATCTATATATGCTAATGCGAACTTTTGCATGCCTTCTAATACTTGATTTATTAATAACATATAGTGAGAAGGCGCAGTTTTGACCCCAAAAGGCATTCGTAAAAATTCGTAAGAACCTGCGTGTGTACAGAAAGCACTTTTCTTTTGAGCATCTGGGGACATAGGGATACACCAAAATCCTGACCTTGCATCCAATGTAGTGAAGAAGGTAGACCCATTAAGTAACCCTAAAATATCGTCGATCACCGGCAATGGGTAAGCTACATTCTTAGTGATTTTGTTCAACGCCCTGTAGTCACAGCAGAATCGGTGTGAACCATCGGCCTTGGTCACTATAACAATCGGAGATGACCATTCTGACTTCGATCTTGTTATTATTCCTGCTTTTAACATATCTTCTATTGCCTTTTCGACAATTTCTCTATTCCTTAAGGGAGTTCTATACGGTTTCAAACTAATTGGTGGGTGATTTCCAGTATCTATTTCCATAGTGACTGTTTTGGTCTTCCCCAATTCTAAGTCATTAATTGCAAAAACATCTTGATTCTCTTTTACAAGTTTTTCTAATATTTCCTTATTTTCCGGTGGAGCTTTTAACTGTGCTAATAATTCTTGTTCTCTTGTTGTTTTGTCTACTGAATATATTTGAGATGTATGTTTTCTGAATGGATGGATCAATTCATCATTCCGCACGTTCCATCTTCTTCCACGTCTATTCCTGGTATTGATTCTTTCCATAGGGGTTTCTGAATAATTCATTCTCGGCATTTCTACTCTATCTGTTGTTAATACGCTTTTAGGATCATGTTCTACTTTGGCTATTACACATCCTCTGTACAATTTAATTTCCCTGCCTGTGTTGTTAATAATCATTACTGGAAAAGTTAAGTGTTTATCTAATGTCATTATTCCATCTGGAACTTCTAGACCAGGCTCATCTATTACCTCCCTTTGTAATTCTGTTATTCTAACTGTATGTCCTACTAAATAATACGGATTTCTTTTCACTTTCGCCTGTATCAGATTAACCGTTTGTGGTTTTAAAGTCGTGGACGTTTTAACTCTAACCAGTGCTGATATGTGCATGTCCTCTTCTAAATCTACATACACGCCCTTGAATCTTAATTTGTGCAGATCAAAAAAAAAGTCTTACACCATTTTTCAGTAAGAAGTCCCTACCTATAAGCATGTTCCTATTTAACTCTTTAACTACGTGAAAAAGATGTCTTACGTTGATTCCTCCTAATTTGAGATTTATCATTGTTTGGCCAACTACATCTAAATTTTGTCCTGTAACAGAGTGAAGAGTATCATGACTCCTGAATATTTTGCAATTTTTTATTATTTTGTATAAAAATTTTCTTTGATTACACTAACTTGAGCTCCCGAATCAATTAATGTTCGAATTCTATATTTCCCTATTTCTATTATGCATGAACTGGGGTCCGTTTTATTTATTGAAAATTGTTTGATTTCACCCAGTTGAGACCACTTTTTACTCGTCCTCCTATACTTGTCATTAAAACATTCCTTAATTCTTGGGACCTTGTTATCTTCCCTCCTACCGCAGGTCCTATTCAGTAAGTGGGATTCCGGTTTTCCTGCGTTCTTGGCCTTGTAAAATTCCTCTGTCTACCTTCAAAATTCCTATTTGATCTGTCATTAACATTTCTATTTTGTGTATTCGCCTGAACACGCCTGTTACCACAGAATTTAAAAACGTGTCCGCGTTGACCACAACCCCAACAGACTATATTTGTGTTACCTACCGTTTCTCTTATAGGATTTCTCATTTGTCTTCTTCTATCGTAAGCATTTTCATTACTTCCCTGCAACGTCTGTATTCCTCCTCTTCTATTCCATCCGAACCTTGCTTGTCCGATCTCCATGGGCTCTTCGATCCTATCCTCCCGACTAGTTCCTATTTCTCGTCCTACTCTCAGTCTAAATCTTCGTCTCAAATTCTCTTCCTGTACAGCTATATCCACAGCTTGTGATAACCTCTCAGGGTTTTCTCTCATTAATTTAAACTTCAGTCCATCTGACTTTATACCGTCTACAAAAATCCCGACCAACATTCGTTCCACTTCCTCCCCTCGTACGTTCTGTCCCAGGAATGCCTCCTCAGCTAGGTTAATCAACCTATCACTAAATAATTGCACAGTTTCTCCAGTGTTTTGCTTGGATTGTCTTAACACTGAAAACGCATGCTGAGGGTCTGTGATTTCAGCATACTTGTGGGCCAAGTCATCCTTGAACTGCTCCCATGTCTCATCTACTCTAGCTTCTAATTTTCTTCTAATGTAATCCGAAACCGGTGCTACAGTGGCCTGATAAGCAATTTTCATCTTCTCCTCATCTGTTGCCGCCACCAAGAATGCATGTTTCTCCACCGAAGTCATCCATTTCTTGAAATCTTTCGCCTGTCCACTAAATTTTTCAATCTCTGTCCCTATTCCTTGTTGCTTTATTGCTGTGTTGAGTCTGCCTATTGCCGTGCCTACTCCAGTTAAAACCTGTGTTAACGAAACTTGTTCCTCTGCCATGCTGAAATATGCTGAAATAGTTTTGCTATACAAGTTATATAACCAAATTCACAATTATAATTTAGTTAATAGTTATCAATAAGTATACCACTACAGGCGTATTTAAATTAGACAAGAGACGTAAGCAACTGTTTTTCGTCCTATAAAGATCAAGTGTTCAAATTAATTAATTAATTTTACCTAACACACAATGTTATGTTATATTAGTTAAATCTTAATTATCCTAAATACCGTCTTTGGATGAAATATACCTTCCACGGGTCCAAAAGGAAAGTAAGTCCAAATATGCCGACAGAGGACTATGCTTGACAATTGTAGGCTTCACAGAAAAAAAAACGAGTATGTCGTGTTCCTCGATTCTATCCTAGAGAAAGGAAACTTCTGGACTCTTCATTTCACCCATTGGCGGGCACATCAGAATTGTGGCTTCTTTTCACCCGAAAAAGGGCACGTCTGGACTTCACCCGAAAAAGGGCACGTCTGGATTTGAAACGGCTCAAGCTGAGAAATGAAGCGATTACAATAGGTTCTCTTCTTCAGCAGGACGGCAACCCATTATGCCCACCCGCGTCCGAAAAGACCAAAGCAAGTAAATCGCAATCCATAATGAACTTCATAAGCCTGAGTTTGGTTTGGGTAAAGTCAGCTTGGTGTCGGCTGACTCAACTTTCAAAGCGATAAAACGACAATCTTCATGGTCTCTCAGCAAATGAGCTTGGCATGCATTGACTCATGTTTTACATCAGCGTGTCGGAATCTTGACCACAAACTTCTTGTAGTTAACAACGACAGCTCCAATAAGTGACCTCACTTCAAGCAGCCAAGGTTAATCTAACGGCACAATGACCTCAATCAGCTTCCTGACTCAGTCGAACAGGGAAAAATCACAAACAAACTCCACCCCTGGGCGGGCTTTTGGTGGTTGCAAGTCTTACTTTTAAGGTGATATTAAGAAAAACTGCCATCAAAACGGCGATTCATTCAACAAAACCTGGGAAGGTCGTATAGCGGTGATTCATCCAACAGAACCTGAGAAGGTCGTATAACAGCGGCGAATTAGTCATCTGATGAAACAGCTGTTGTGGCTCTTTGTTATCGCAACCACAAGCATTTTGAAAGCGTGTTTATTAAAAGTACTCCGCTGTGCCGTATGCTTCAATTTTCTTCACGTTTTGTCCGCAACAATCTAAGTCCGAAATCCTGGGATACCAAATCTGTACTGTAACAGTACAGCGACAGTTATATTGCAGATACACACGAAGTCCTGGTTGTAATTTCTATATTGTTTATTTGACGGAAGACATCATAAACTAATAAAGCAGCATACAAAAGATGTTGTCAATTCAAGGTTCGGCCAGTCACTAACTTCTCTACCCCCCACGTCACGGCTTGAGCGTCCTTAGTTACGTTTTTATAGGATGCTCAACCGTGCCTAGTCTTTGCACATCATTCTCTCCTAAGCTACTAACAGAGATGGTGCTCTGTTACACTGTTCGAGCCACGACGGACATTCGGAAAATAGCTAGTCAGAGCTGTTCTCAACACGAGCTGCATTCAGAGAACTAGATAATCAGAGCTGTTCCTAGCACGAAAGACATTTCACTCGGATGTTTATGCGTTGTGTCTGATTTATTTGCACCCGTAGGCCAGCACATCCGACTTCAGCGAGCTTTTTTACGGGTTTGCCTTCCCGGGGTTTCGAGAGACGTTAGACTTTTATTGCTGTGGTGTCGCGCACATCTCAGGTGGTCAAAGTAGTACGGTCAAAGACATCACGATTAACCCTCTAGGGAAGGCAGGGGGCAGACCATGGGCATACCCCGCTATCCAAGAAGGCTTCCATAAATGCAGAGCCGGCACATAGCGCTCTGAGACTGGGCTCACCCGAGGAGTCGCCACATCCTGCTCGTGGCTGCTTTAATTCCTCACTTCCATGTATTGGGCATATCGTTTTGCCTCTGGTCGCTCCCCCACACAAACCAGGGACGGGCAGTCTACAATCGACATCCACTCATCAAGCTTTCGCTTCGGACTACCACGTGATGCATTCGCTAGCCAAGCGTTCCATTTCGTCTTTTTTAGTCGTTTTTTCCACCTTTGACTACTCTCACTCTATGGGTATAGATACAGACTTTCATCATAACCAAATCGTGCGACTAATACGCTTTGCCATTTGCCACCTTAAATACCGCTCAACAGGTAGGCTACATGTGCTGCCGGCTCAGCACCTTACGTCAGTGCTTCAGTAAGCGAAAAACGGCCATGCCCTCTCATCCGGGGATCCCTCATATCGCCCAGCTGAGAACCTTCGAAACAAGTATCTGAGCTAAGCATTAGCATGCTCAGCATCTCACCTCCATTTTCGGTAGGTGTGTATCGGCCCGGCTCTCCCGTCCAAGGGTTAATGGCTTAGAGGCGTTCAGCCTTATCCCTCAGCTGATAGCTTAGTGCTTGTGTCCGGACCAAGAATTTCTGCCTTCGAGCGCCTGATATAAGCTTGACTACTATCCTCAGTCTACCTGCAGAGCAGCAGGTTGTGTCTCTCTTGGTCTGGTCCCTAACCCAAGTCCTGTCTGACATATAGTTGTGCTTCCGTCGGCATAGCTCTTGGGGTCATTGATACACGCAAGCCCTCCCACCACGACAAGGTGGAGATACGTCGGGAGGGGGACAACTGATACACACAGACAGTCAAGAACAAAGTCACATATACAAACACACAATGGAACAGAGAGACATGAACAAATTCAAATACACCTGTACAATATCACACAAGAACACACACACACACACACACACACACACACACACACACACACACACACACACACACACACACACACACACACACACACACACACACACACACACACACACAGAGAGAAGTACAAAGACATGGATTAATTTTTTACTTTTGAAAAAAGCTTTGAGTAATCATTTATTTGTTAAAAGATACAGAGTTTGACATATTTACATACAAATTAAGATCACAACACCCCGGGAAGGTTACCCCGGTCAACAAATGCCCGCAGAAGTTGGGTGTGTCGGCCTAACGGCGCAAGAACGCAGCTCTGCTGTAAACAGGTACAACGCAATCACATCCGAAGAGAAAAAAAAACTCCGGATGAACGCAGCAGAAGAAGAAGAAGAAGATCACAAGTACCTTGCTATAAACAAATGATAATATGGAATAGTGTTCTAAACTACCTTTCAGAATATACATTAATAGGCAGAGATATACAACAGATATACAGAGCTGTCAACGAAGCGTGGATTCAATAACAATGTAAAGAAATATATGAGCTAGAAATAAAATACAAATCAAAAGACTTGAGTGAACATATTAAAAGATTTACAAACAAGAAATATAATGTATCAGGAAATGTTTGTTTCAGAGGAAAAGATGGAGACAATATAGTTAATAACACCGACATAACAGAAAATATGGAGTTATTCTGGAATTAGAAGGTCAATAAAAACCAAGTCAGTTTGGAGATGAACTAAGATAATGTAGTACCCATCATCTTCATTATGTCTGGGGTAATGATTCTCCCACCCTGCCTTGTTACCCTTTGATAATACTTTTAATACCTTTATGTTCACTTATATGTGTGTTATGGCGTTGCTATAATTATACGGAGGCTCTCTTGACTTTTAACTGAAAGGATATTTCACAATACATAAGTAGCAACGTCATCACTTTTCTCGCTTTACATTACCAAAAGATTCCCTTGAATCTACTGAAGAAACACTTCTACAAAACACTCGGACATCCCTCTGCACTCTTGGTTTCTTTCTGTCACAAACTGTCTGTGTCTTTCATATGTAGCTTCACGACTTTTCCATGTCAACCCATCTTCAAACTGCCATTCTACATGATTTCCAATGAAACATTCATATCAGTTAACAATATTTATGGCAATGCAGCCACCGGCTCCATCTGCCACAGTTTCAATATCAGCTGCTCGTTCATCATCATCATCATCATCATCATCATCATCATCATCATCATCATCATCATCATCATCATCATCATCATCATCATCATCATCATCATCATCATCATCATCATCATCATCATCATCATGATGACGGGTCCCTTTCACATGGCTGATATCTGCAAGTTCCCAGTCCACATTGGCTGGTACACTAAGATCCATTGTACCAACTGGTAGAGAAACGCTGCCTAGCCAACATACCATTTTCTTACGTTGGCCGCTTCTATGAACCTTTGTCCTTTTCACAACTGCAATACCGTCAAGTCTACAGCCAACCAACAATGTCTGTTGTAAAGTCGTCGTTTCTTGAAATCGCGTCTGCATGATTGAGCTCTTGAATATCATCTACCACATCTTCTAACCGACTTTCGCCGGAACATACCACTTACCACTAACATTATCTTTGATTACATCACACCCGGTTGTCTGCTTATTGGTCAAATTTCCCACCCTACATGCGATAAATCATCTGTCCCCTATCCTACTAGACGCTTTTTAGACAATGAATATGGTCATCTACCAGTAGGGTCACAGCTAACAAGGAAATCTTCGGCAAACGACCTTCTTTACATATGCCTATAAAATTATGATTCTACACAGAATTATAATTAAAAGAATAAGAAAGACAATAAAAATGAAAATTAGTGAAAAGCATTATGAATGTGTGAAAGGAAAAGGGACACACACACACAAAAGCCACGATATACATTACGAATACTAAATAGAAAGATCAAAATACAATAGAAAAGTCTTATCCAAGTGGATAATATTATATACCTAGAGACATTTGTCACGAGATCGCCAAGAGTTAACCAGATAATAATACCGACGTTTGCTTGGCGTATATTTTCTAGGCCACAACAGTCGTACTAACAGAGTAAACACAGCTGCACGGGTTACATCGGGTCAGCCCATATACACATTTGGTGGTGAGTGAGAAGGAAGGGATACAACGCGTTGGCAGTTCATAACAGTTAAAATCACATATAATTGCCCGCTCAGGATATGGAATGGTTCCGTTTGTCATCTATAGTTCCGGACATCAGACGGAATGGAGGTTTTGACTGTCACCACATGACAGAAAGTTGAGGGCTTGTTATTGAAAACATTGGAACACCTGCCGGACATGAACAACGTCGCGTGCACAATGTAAGCTTGTTTGGAAAACCATGATTGGCAGCTTGGTATGGAAACTCTTTGTTGGAACTCGACAGTAACTCTCTAGATTGTTTTGGATGTCTAAACCAGTGATGACAAATCTAACATTGAGGGAGCCAGAGGGGGGATGGATCCCTGACAGGGGATGATCTGCCAATGTGCCACCTGTGTGGGGGCATAAAGGATAACGTCACGTGGCCAACTTTGGTAGTTTTGCCATATAAACCCGAGTTGGGGCCAACTAGGGGGACTTGGAAATGTGGCTCTAGTCGGAGTGAAATGGCACTGCAGTGCTTAGTGGAAATAATATCTACCGTGTGTTAATTAGTGACTTAATTTTACACGTGCCTATCATGGCAGATGTAGATATGATTGATAGGACTGCAGTAGTGCCATTTAAGGTATAACCTATTCTTATATTAGTTCTAATTAATATAGACTGTAGCCTTGTTAAAACTAAAGTGTGATGATTAGCACTGTTAGTGGAAACTAGTTAGAGTAGAATAGTGATATTAACTCTGCTAGTTAAGAATAGAGTAGGGTAGTGGTGATAAGCTATGCTAGTTAAGAATCGAGTAATGATGGATAATTGGGAGACGGGGGAATTGCCCGCTGGGGTTTTGCACTCTGTATGGGTCTTTCTTTGTCATAGCCTGATTCGGCTCTAGGTGGGTAGCTAATCTGCTCTATGACTAAGTCTAGTTAGCTAAAGATCATTAAGCAAGGCGATAGGCTTACACTCAGCCGAAAGGATCAGTGACTAGTACTATCACCAGATGTGTTGTTTCTATCCTAGGTTCCCTACCAGATCCAAGGAAAATCAACAAGTTTTTGGGAAAGAATCAAATCCCATTCGGAAGAACACCAGTTCAACAATCAATAAAGTTACATACAGAACGTAACTAAAGCTAGAAGGAAGTTGATTCACCAAAGAGAGTGATGATTACTGATGCACCACACAGCATCAGACAGTAGTAACTAACTGAGAACATTAATTATAATAGTTACCTAGTGTGATATAATCTCGTGTAATAGAACACAAGACATGATACGTGAGGCTAGATAGACACGAGTGAGGATCAATCACATTAACAATTAACATTAATGACTGTGTACACACTACAAAGGACTTGTTCAGTTTTTTTAAGGAACGATAGGAACGGACATTGTGTAGGGTGCAACCGGTCCATGATTAACTGTTAATACCACCGGTGTCTATTTCGGATGATCATGAAATTGGATTACCAGAGGTCTACAGAGGCAAAGCAGTATCCGGCAAGATGGTTTCGGCACTGGGTGAGATGTACATGTTCTGACGTAACGCGCTGTGGTCTATCCTTGCTGGGATTAGCTGACTGGGTTGTGGTCTGAGAGTCCGATTCTACACACTTTATAGAACACGTCACACATTTTCTTCGCATACACGTCTCATATACGTTACACTTTTCTTTTAATAAATTAAGCTGTATTAATTTTTAGAAGCAAGAGTTGTTGAGTATGTTGCGTTGGGGAAGTATGAGAGGGGGCATAGTACGACAGTGAGAGAGTGATAGGAAGGTGTCCATAGGCTGATGGAGTGTGTTGGACGGAAGCTGGTGGATTCTCCAGAATATTGAGAGAAAAAAAAATATATTATAATGTGGGTGTCGACTCTCTTCACTCCAGGGACGACACTGTAAAGAAGGACACGACATTATTGGGTGCTCGTCCGGGATCTTTGGACAGCGGGATCTCTCTTAAACGGAATCTTTGGACAGCGGGATCTCTCGTAAACGGAATCTTTGGACAGCGGGATCTCTCGTAAACGGAATCCTTGGACAGCGAGATCTCTCGTAAACGGAATCCTTGGACAGCTGGATCTCCCGTAAACGGAATCCTTGGACAGCGAGATCTCCTGCAAGCAGGAACCTTTGACAGTGGGATCTTCTGACAACGGGGTCTTTTGACACAGGATCCTTAGTTATAAGAGGGAGATATCATTTTGGAGAATCCAGCTAGAGTGAATGTGGATAGGGGTTAGGACTAATATCTTACCTGTTCACACTTCACACGTCTGCATAGGTCTGTTGTCCTGATTCTACTCTTGTCACTGTGTGAATGTGTTGTGCATGGTAATATCTAGATTTATAGTACTTGTTCATATATCTGTATAGTAATTTGCAGTTATATTGTACTAGACCTGCTAGCTTACCTCTCTGTATAATGGCCACCCCTAAACTTAGCACAGCAGAATTAAAGGCAAAGGGGGAAGAAATGGGATTTCGGGGTTCTGCTCTAACGGATTACATACAGGAAGTGGAGAGAGAGAGTATCGTCAAGCAGAGCGGGAAGATCGAAAGGCCTAGCTGGAATTGAGAAGGATGGAGTTGGAACAAGCAGCTAAGAAATTGGAAGCTGAGCAAGCAGCTAAGAAATTGGAAGCTGAGCAAGCAGCTAAGAAATTGGAAGCTGAGCAAGCAGCTAAGAAATTTGAAGCTGAGCAAGCAGCTAGGAAACTGGAAACTGAACAGGAAGCACAGAAGAGGGAGCACGAGTACCGGATGCGGGAACTCGAGCTGAAGAGTCAATCTAATGGAGAAACTGAGGGAGCAGTTGGAGGTTCCTCCATCCCAGGATCAACACCAGTAGGCTATGTCAGTTGCTATGGGTCTGGAGCGTAACAAATGGAATCTTAAGCTATCCCAGGGATTACGCGGGACCGGATACGAGGTTTATACTCGCCTGCCACCAGGACATGAGAACAATTATGACGAGTTAAAGACGGCTCTGCTGAAACGATTCGAGGTTACGTCACATACCTACCGGAAAAAATTTCGAGCAGCGAAACGAGAATCGGGGGAGTTGTTTGCAGCCTACAGTTTGCGTCTAAAATCTTATCTCCATAAGTGGATGGATTTGGCTGGGTTCGCACATGACTATGAGAGTCTGGAAGAGCTCATGGTGGTCGACCAGCTGAAGAAGCAAATGTCTAAACCTCTCAGGACGTTCCTGGGAGAACAAGGAGCGGAACGTATTGACCTCGTGACTAAATTAGCAGAACGGTTCGTCGAGGTACATGGGGAGGCAGGGGAAACCCTTTCCACCAACACCAAAAGTCAAGAGAAACATGACAAGAAGAAAGCCAAAAACTCAGGAACCAAAAAGTGGGAACCTTATGTGCAAAAATCAGAGGATAGTTCAGAGAAGAAGAAGGAGGGAAGCAAGAGCACTTCCAGCTCTACACCTAAACGACCGTGGTCGGAGAAGTGGTGTTCAATTTGTAAAGTCACCCTCTCACAATACGAGGGACTGCAAATCGAAGGCTAAGAACCCTCACTTTGCAGCATGTCAAGTGACTTCCAAGGAGGTTGTCACGGAAAATGCCAAGGTCAACAAGGAAGCTCGCCACCAGGAGAGCTCACTCAAGTCTGGCACTAGAAAATCTAGGACAGGGAAATGGTGCAACCAATGCAAGTCAAACACGCACAATGCTATTGACTGCAGGGGAAAGTCAGGAGACACTCAATTCGTCGTGTGCTCAGGGAAACCTAAGGTGGAGCCCACCGAACAGGTCGAGGCCGAGGAAGAGACTCCAGACCAGGAAAAACCACCTGTAGTGGAATTGGTAGAGGTTAAACGGTCATCAAGTGGAGTGTTTATACGACACAGGACTGGACGGGGAGGCCGTGATTTTCTGCGGATCTGGTACATCCCCAAAGGGGAACCAATTCCGGGGTGAAAACCTTGGGGGAATTTAATTAAAACCCCGGCCCTTTTGGCCCCC
>JACEFZ010022514.1:0-44103 GCA_014155875.1 Cepaea nemoralis | reverse complement strand
CCCCAGATATTTTATCCACTCGTCGGCAAGCAACAGAACCCACTCACACAATGGTATATATCATTAGCAGATTGTACACAAATACGCAATGGGCATAAGTTGCTAGACCTTTGTTTGTCTAGACCAGCTGGTGATGTATCACGGCTGTCGACATTTCTTCCCAAAAACATTTCCTCGTATCTATTTTAGACTGGGTAGATCTGCAAGACCAGGTTAATGCGAAAATCTACTCCGATGAGGATTCGAACCCATGCCCTTCGGATCGACAGGCGAGCGTATGGCCACAACGATATCTCGGCACGCATGAGCAGATTGATCCACATATAAATATGGGCACTGCCAAAACGATATCTCGGCTCGCATGAGCAGATTGATCCACATATAAATATGTGTACTGAAACAACGATACCGCGGCTCGCATAAGCAGATTGTGTTACATATAAATATAGGTACTACCACAAGGATAACTCGGCTCGCATGAGCACACAGCGCCATATATAAATATGGCTACTGCCACAAGGATAACTCTTCTCGCATGAGCAGATTGAGCCACATATAAATATGGGTACTGTACAACGATAACTCTGCTTGCATGAGCAGATTGAGCCACATATAAATGTGGGTACTGTACAACGATACAGAGGCTCGAATGAGCAGAAATGAGCCAACGTATAAAAATGGGTACTACCACAACGATACCGCGACTCGCACGAGCAGATTGAGCCACATATAAATGTGAGTACTGCCAAAAACGTGTTGTAATCAATCTGCCGATGTTATATGCCTCATGTGGCTTATGTATGAACACACTCTAATAATACAACGTCAGATTAAATGTAACATCAAAAAGCTGGGATCTTGTCTTTCGTCCATCATTGACTTAAACGGTTGCGTTTTCTGGGAAACATCTCACGAACCTTTTGTGTCAAGCACGCTTTCTGACAAAACAAACCACGCGAACTATGTTCTCGGTTTTGCTGAAGTTTCCGGAGGTTCTAAAACACTATAATTTGGCCTCCTATTCGTGCTTCCAGACACGAATCGTGAATGACATCCATGACACATACTTACTACAATATTAGCAGACACACTTAGTTCTACTCCTAAGGAAAACAAATGACATTTTTTTTTTTTTCAAAATTACCGTACTTATGTCTCTTCGTCGCCTACACTAATATTATACTGTATAGCCCTAAACGATTCCCATGAAATGATCTTGCCAGAGTAAATACTATCATTTCCATCCCACAAATTTACCGTTCTTGTCTAAATAAATCATCTCCCACATGCTTGACTACAAATTCGGTGGACAAATGCTGAAACGCCTATCCATCTTCACTCGATCATTGTAACGGCGATTGCCATTTCTGAATAAATATTATTACAGCTTCTGTCTCTTTGGCGCATTCTATTAGAATATTATGTATGGGCTAGGCAATAATCGTTCAGTTAGCTAGATCAAGCAGAGTTACTTAATATCGTACATCTAGATTGCTGCCATTTTGTCTTTTCTTAAATGTGCGTAAATATTGACAATGCAAAGCCAGGCCTGGTTAATTTCTACACATACATGGTTTCGGGGTATTTGTATTCTCTATTTACTGCCCATTGGCTGAGCTGTCTAAACTCGTTTCTTCAATTTTTGCAGCTCATTTTGGGAACATATATGTCTTTGAGAGGTCCCATCTCCTAGACTGATGTGATTGTTTAAGCCAATGAGCAAATCTTGTATTTGCTTCAATTATTTCAGACACTTTACGTGGTTTGGATATCTGTCAGTTATTCAACAATGTAGAAGGTGCGTTTTGGTCGTTGACAAGGAGCCGCGCCGTTAATGTCATGAGCACATTCCAAAGAGGTTTCCACGCCTAAGTTCGTTGTCTCACTAAGTGAGGAAAATACTGGCCAATTATTCCTCCTTGCCCTCAAGCCTATAAAATGTGATTGCCCTCTCCTATCACAGACCTAAAGCAGGAAACTGCTTCGGCACAATTGTATTTCTTATTTTACTCAACTATGTAAATTATACGTCTGTAACTAATGTAGTTATGTAGAAAAATGTTACTTCAAATTGTCTTGTTTCTCCTTCTTCTCCAGGTCAGGCGGTGGTTGTCAATGCTGACCTCAGCCTACGTTCTATGGGACCAATCTCCGAGCTGGAAATGGTAATGTTGCTCTTCCATAGTTTCTTCTATCTTTATGTAATAGACGTGGGTGTGCAGTCCTAGCTGGAAATGGTAATGTTGCTCTTCCATAGTTTCTTCTGTCTTTATGTAATACACGTGGTGTGAGTCGGTTCGTGTAAACGCTGTCCAATCATGGGAGTTACGTGTTCGCTCCCTGATAATAAACAAGTAACGGCTGTCCCATATATGATACTGCTGTAATACACACACTCATACATACGCACATATACACACACAGACACACACACACACACACACACAGAACCAAAAAACGGAAAAGGAAGACGTGTCTTAACAACTACAGTTATAACACAGAAGAATCCCACTGCTTGAATAGGATTTGTGTCAGAAAATGAAAACGAAAAGCTCATATGAGAACAGAGATAGAAGCAGGCACGGGGGTTATGTGATCGCCGTTGTAAAACTCAGTTTATCAGAGCAGTATTGGGACTGCTGAAAACTCACACTGTGGTTAATATGGGAAACACCTAGCTTCAATACATGTATCCTTCTAGAAGACAAGAGAAAGTCTGCCATGTGTTGACTTCAAATATGTTTTTTTTTTTTTTTAACGCAATTCTTGCTTTTTATTTTCTAGTTTATAGTCAGAGTTAATCAACAATTCACAATAAATCAGTGAGAAATTATAACAAAACCTATAAATAAATCTAATGTATCAAGTAAACATTACGTTAAATTACAGTAAACTCTGAATAAATGACCCAGGAATTAAATAATATTCGAGTGAAAGAAACCAAAGCATCTCGTGCCTCTGTAGTGGTGGGAGCAACGGTAGATAGCTGGCTATTTTTGGTGTGCAACCACTCAATGCCACACGTGTGATTTACTATTCTTCACGTTCACAAATCAATGTCACACGTGTGATTTACTATTCTTCACGTGCACCAATCAATGTCACATGCGTGAGTTACTATTCTTCACGTGCACCAATCAGTGACACATGTGTGATTTATTATTCTTCATGTGTAACCAATCAATGTCACATGTGTGATTTACTATTCTTAATGTTTAACCAATCAATGCCACACTTGTGATTTACTATTCTTATTTGTACCAGTCAATGTCGCATGTGTGATTTACTATTCTTCACGTGGATCAATCATGTCACATGTGGGATTTACTATTCTTCACGTGCACCAATCAATGTCACACGTGTGATTTACTATTCTTATTGTGTACTAATCAATGTCACACGTGTGACTTACTATTCTTCATGTGTACCAATCAATCTCACATGTTTGATTTTCTATTCCTATTGTCCACCAATCAATGTCACATGTGTGGTTTACTTTTCTTCACGTGCACGAATCAATGTCACACGCGTGAGTTACTACTATTATTGTGTACCAGTCAATGTCACATGTGTGATTTACTATTTCTCATGTGTACCAATCAATGTCACATGTCTGATTTTCTATTCTTATTGTCCACCAATCAATGTCACATGTGTGGTTTACTTTTCTTCACGTGCACGAATCAATGTCACACGCGTGAGTTACTACTATTATTGTGTACCAGTCAATGTCACATGTGTGATTTACTATTCTTCATGTGTATCAATGCCACATGTGTGATTTACTATTCTTCAAGTGTACCAGTCTATGTCACATGTGTGATTTACTATTCTTCACGTGGATCAGTCATGTCACATGTGGGATTTACTATTTTTCACGCGCACCAATCAATGTCACACGTGTGATTTACTATTCTTATTGTGTACTAATCAATGACACATGTGTGATTTACTATTTTTATTATGTACTAGTCAATGTCACATGTGTGATTTACTATTCTTCACGTGGATCAGTCATGTCACATGTGGGATTTACTATTCTTTACGTGCACCAATCAATGTCACACGTGTGATTTGCTATTCTTATTGTGTACTAATCAATGACACATGTTTGATTTACTATTCTTCATGTTTACAAGTCAATGTCACATGTTTGATTTACTATTCTTATTGTGCACCAATCAATGTCATATGTGTTATTTACTATTCTTTACGTGCACGAATCAATGTCACACACGTGAGTTACTATTCTTCAAGGGCACCAATCAATGGCACATGTGTGATTTACTATTGTTCATGTGTAACCAATCAATGTCACACGTGTAATTTACTAATCTTATTGTGTACCAATCAATGTCACACGTGTGATTTACTATTCTTCAAGTGTCACACGTGTCATGTACTATTTTTATTGTGTACCAGTCAATGTCACATGTGTGATTTACTATTCTTCATGTGCACAAATCAATGTCACATGTATGATTTACTATTCTTCATGTGCACAAATGAATGTCACATGTGTGATTTACTATTCTTCATGTGTACCAATGATACATGTGTGATTTACTATTCTTCAAGTGTACCAGTCAATGTCACATGTGTGATTTACTATTCTTCACGTGGATCAGTCATGTCACTTGTGGGATTTACTATTTTTCACGAGTACCAAACAATGTCACATGTGTGATTTACTATTCTTTTTAGTATACCAATCAATGTCACATGTGTTATTTAATATTCTACACATGAACACTTACTACGCTTGGTCAGAGCTTGCTACAAAAATCTAACATTTTTATTTATATTTGGCCACTGTATAGGTAGTGAGCTGGTGATTTTGTGGTGCTTATATTTGGCAACTGGGAAGGTAGGTGGCTGGTGATATGGTTGTTATTGTCATTTCTTCAATTTAAGAAAGTTGTATGAAAACCAACGCATGGTGGTGTGCTGTCGATTCGCCCGCAGCACAGTATGCAAAATTACGATTTGCCTCCACAACACCTTCACTACATCTTCCCCATTGGGCAGTTGATATAACCATCTAGTAATGACAGAGGTAAACCACTGTTTTTGTGGCAGTACAAGTTAGCAAGTTTGAAATCCTAATGACTTCTGTGCATTTCAGATCTACACGCTAGATTGTTACTTCCGTCAGCGATGGATAGACACCAGGCTGGCTATGAACATCTCCATTGAGAATTTAACGCTGGGAATAAAAATCTTGGAACGCATATGGCATCCTGACACTGTATTCTACAATGGACAGAAGAGCTATCTACATGCTATAACCTCATATAACAGATTCCTGCGTATTGGCGCCAATGGAACGGTGCTGTTCTCCCAAAGGTATCGATACAATATATTATTAGTGTTCATACAGAAGGTTAGTTGGCTGGATGGTTGGTTGGATGGATTAATGTTGGCTGGTTGGTTGGTGGCTGGTTGATTGATTGGCTGGTTGATTGGTTGGCTGGTGATTTGGCTGTTTTGTTTGTTGGCTGGTTGGATGACTGGTTGATTTATTGGCTAGTTGGTTCGTTGGCTGGTTGATTGGTTGGCTGGTTGAATAGTTGATTGGTTGGCTGGTTGGCCGGCTGGTTGGTTTGGATGGTTAGTGGGATTGATGGTGATTCTGTTGCTTAATGGGTTGATTGGTTAGCTAGTTGATTGGTTGATCCTCTAGAATTATAGCTATTTCATTGTGATGCACTGGTGTTCAGACAGTCGGACCTCTGAAAAGGATTGCAAGTATCGGATTGAGATCGGTGCAGAGAATTTTCAGCCCGAAACTGCAACAAAGTACCATCTTTGCGGGGTCTGTGTTGGAGAGACCTCCTTCCCCTCTTCAAGCCTATAAACCAGTGGGGTGTACCACACGTGTTTTGGAACTTCACATCTGTAGAGAAGCATATGATATTGAAACCAGGTCATTATTTAGCACAGCACGTACTGACTGACTAAGATTAGGAATAAACTGGTAAATTTTCCTTCCCACATTTTAGCTATTACATTGTCAGCAGACTCCATTCCAATACCCGAGGGAACCATACAGAGTGACTATGAAAGCAATTCCTAAATACAGTCAGCGACACAAACAATGCTTTATAATACTTCTACAAAAACTTGTAAATGCAAATGTGAAAAAATAAATAAATAAAACACAACAAATAAGATTATATATACAGAAAATATACCAACAATAACTATTTTTGTTTGAATAATGAAGACACAAACCATAGAATGTACGATTTACTGCCTGGCATATTTCGCTGCATTTCGTCAGGTACATACAGCAGAAGCCACACAACATAGAGTAAAATAACTAAATACATCGTCCAAGCTGAAATATACACATGTTCGCACAGTGATATCAATTGTTTACCATGGTAATTTTAAATTGACTACCATGTCGTTCTGTTTGCACAAAATTGGCCTATGTAGATGAATCATTAGGGCTACTGCAAACTGTGACAAACGACTATTTTGTGTATGAAACAACACGCGAAAAGCGATGTCTCTATCAATTACATGACCGGTTTCCAAGACATGACGTGCAATGGACGACGCCGGAAGTTTATAATTGTGGTGTGTCAGCCTTCCCATGATCCCGTCGCCTGTGTATAATATCTTGTCAACCCAGTGTGGTATGTGTTCAACAACCCTGCTGTGTAACTGCCGCTCTGTTCTGCCGATGTAGGTAGACTCGCACCTGCATGTGAATTGGTAAATGCAATTGGATGTGGCGTACAGAGGGGCAGATTCTTTTTACCTCTGGGGTGGGAATAGGTGTGTTTCTGTACTGATAACTTGAGTTGCAGCACAAAATGTGTCTTGAAAATACGAATGGCTATAACTTATGCGTCACAAATAAACGTATTGTCTGCAATGAAAACAAACATGTCTTCTTCTTCTTCTTCTTCTTCTTCTTCTTCTTCTTCTTCTTCTTCTTCTTCTTCGTCTTCTTCTTCTTCTTCTTCTTTGTTTTTCTTTTGCTCTTCCTTCTGCTTAATCTGCTTTCTTCTATTGCTACCATTGCTTCTGTCCCAGTCGCTGCTACACCCCAATGTCCCTTAGTGGAGCATAGGCTCTCAAATAATTTGCTGGAATCTGTCTAGTTCTGTGAGCAAACTCCACATTAATGATTCTGTCGTACCATTTGAGTATTCCTTTCCCTCGGTCTGCCTCAGACTCTTCGACCACTGTCCAGTCGTCACGGTGTTCAAGAGAAAGACTAAATGAGTTATGAGCTAAGAACCGAAATCGCTGCACTCAAGACATTCCCACACGCGCTCCATCCCCTCGTTCAACAGTCAGCGAAGAGTCATACTAGTAATCATTTCAACAACCATCTGAGTGAAAGTTCTCCTGGTCTTCACTCTCAGTTTTGAATTTCGCCCAGAATCCCTGCCGATCCCCCGCCATAGCATCCTCTCCACATACGAGTTCTCAGTCTGTTCCACCTCTTTCTCCACCTGGTGCCACAGGCGCCCGACCACCTCTCCCCTGTCCATAGGTAATCTAACACCAAGGGGTGCATTCCCTGCCAGCCTATCAGCCTGTTCATTCCCAAGCATATATGCATGACCAGGGTGGAAAATCCATACAATTCTTACAATATGTGACCTCTGAAGCAAGACAAGCCATTCCACACGAAACATTCCTTCCTCCACTTTACTAAGCATACTCAGTGAGTCCGTAATTAATGCAATGTGTGTTGCAACGGTCATCTTCAACCATCGGAAGGCTCATGTTATTGCTTCCACCTCCATTTTTATGCTGGATGTTTTAGTCTCATATGCAAGACTTTTTCTAACATCGTCCTTTAGCCTTCGCAATGAAACCCCATCCACTGCGTCGATTTCTAATCACTGACCTATCGGTATAGATCACTACGTCACCTTGATGTGTGTTGCCCTGGATCAGTCGTTCAGCCTCAAACTATGTGCGGTCCGCTGCCCATTCTCTGCACTCACAACCCAGTATTACGATTCCTTTGTGCCAATCCGACTTGTCTTCCGGTACTTTTACCCACTCTTTTTCACAATTAATGTTCCCTATGTCACACGACTGCCTGACAGATATTTCTTCCTCTACCATCAAGGACCTGCCTCTTCTCAGTCTATGAACCTTGACCATATCCATGGCTTCATGCAGGGGGTGATCCCTGTCTGTAGCTACACTCAGGAATCATGTGGCTTGAAGGACCCTGTGCCTGTTCGCAATTGTTGGTAGTGCAAGAATATGTCTTATGCATATAATTGGTGTGTCCTTT
Organism: Cepaea nemoralis; assembly: GCA_014155875.1. NCBI lineage: Eukaryota > Metazoa > Mollusca > Gastropoda > Stylommatophora > Helicidae > Cepaea > Cepaea nemoralis. The sequence goes on along the minus strand of JACEFZ010022514.1, from coordinate 35,831 downwards.
GTGCACTCCATGATCACCCGCATGGCAGCATTATGTATGCTCTCTAACCTCTCGAGCGGGCTCTTTGATACTGTTAGCAGCCCCACACTATACTCAATGACTGAAATTATTAACTGCTGAAAGAGCATGTAATGCACCTTCTGCTCCACCCCGGTTGCTGAGATCACCCTCCATACATTAATGAGAGGACGCCCATTGAATGTAATACATTGAATATCTGCCTTCACGATTCGATTATCCAGGGAAAACCACACAACTTATGCCTTGTCTTGATTTATTAACGCCACTGAGTCCATGCAAAAGTCCGCCACCCAGTTTACTGTCGACTGTAAGTCTTCAGCCATTCTTTCCCTTTGTCTTTCCTGTCTGTACACCAGCACATCATCTATGACTGTCAAGATTCTACCTATTCCTGGTGACTCAATTGCTGCGACTTTGCTGGTGTATACATTAAAGAGCACTGGGGATATGGCAGATCCATGTGGCAGCCCAGGTGTAATAGTACAGGGGTCAGAAAGCCATGAACCCATGCGAAGTGCAATTTTACGCTCATTAATTACTGTCGCGGTACATTTAATAATCCAAGGGCAGACTTCATGTCCAAAAGAGTGTATATCAAACAATCAAACCTTACCCTGTTGTAAGCATCTTCCAGGTCAAGTCCCACCGCAACCAATTCCTGTTTATTCTGGTAGCCCTAATAGACATCAAATACAATTGTTGCCGCGTTGGCCCAGGTGTCCTTCCCAGGCCGGTAACTTATAGACTTTTGGAAACATTTTACATATTTCCAAGTGGTGCTGTAGCTTTCCTGCTATTTTGCCTAAGGTGTTTTGCAAGGTACAGGGGGACTAAAATGATATGGTATTAGGGGCATTCATTTGAAACCCGTTCCAATGGCTTTATTACAAAAGATGAAAGAAACATTAACAGGTGTGGTATAATTAAACAAATCATTCATTTTGAATGAATTATGCACCATGGGTTGGTCAGAAGAAGTCGCCGTAGGCATTAAGGCAAGCATCCCATTGCTTAGGAAGGCGGCGAATGCCGTCCGCAAAAAAGGATCGTGGTTGCTCACTGAACCAAGTGTTTACCGCGTTCATTACGTCTGCATCTTTGTGAAATCGTTGCCCCTTGAGAGCTTTTTTAGAGGTCCGAACAAATGAAAATCACATGGTGACAAATCAGGACCATAGGCTGGATGTTGCAGAATTTCCCACTTCTTCCTTGCTAATGCTTCCTGCACAATCTTTGCGACATGCCGACGAGCATTATCGTGCAATAAAATTACACCTCAAAAAGCATGCAGGGTCGTTTATTCTTGATGGCTTTCTGCAGCTTGTCTAGTGTTTACAAGTAGTGGGTAGAGTTGATGTTGACACCAGATTCTTTAAAGTCGGCCAACAATAGCCCTTCATGGTCAAAAAATGCGCTCAGCATAACCTTACCAGCGGAAACCTGTAACTTGAATTTTTTGGCTTTTGGTGATCCAGCATGCTTCCATTGCATGCTCTCTCTTTTGCTGCTCGGCTCAAAGTGGTGACACCATGATTCATCGCCTGCCACTATGCGGAAGAGAAATGCATCACCCTCCACTCTGTAACGCAGCAAGTGGTTCAAACACCATCCCATGCGTTCCTCTTTTTGGTGGTCGGTCAACATCCTGTGGTACCCACTGTGAACACACCTTCCGAATATTGCAGTTTCTTACGAAAGACCTTTTGAATTGTCCCAATTGACACATCAAATTATTTCACTAGCGAACGTATACTTCGACAACGGTTAATCTGTACTGCTGCATCAATTTTGGCGATGGTCTTTTTCTGTTGCAACAATATGCGCTTGACCCGATCTGTCGTGAACTGGCATCCTTTCCGAAACATTCGTGCCCAGTCTGTCACTGTTGTCTTCGACACATATTTGTTACCGTACGCAGCCTGCATCCTTCGATGAATGTCCACTGGTCAACATCCTTTAAATGAAAGAAATTGAATCACCGCTCTTTGAGCTTCTCTGGGCGGATTTTGGATCAACCCGGCCATTTTCTCAACGGTCATAAACAGAACCTATGCATCATGGGACGATAAGCACGTGCTCTTTTATTCATTGGTCAGTACTTATCACATGACTATGACACGATCATGTTCAACCTACGCAATTACGCGCGGTGCGGCAAGAAAGGATTTCAAATGAACGCCCCTTTCTTATAGAAGCACTAATGCAGAGCTTTCGGAAAGAACTACACATATTTTAGTAAATCTAGAGGTGAGCATAAGATGCTGGTGCTGGATATTACACACTCTGTAAAACCTGTTAATAGTATAACCAGAAAGTCTTGTCTCTGGTTCCCGCAGTGCAAAAGAAAAACAAATAGAGGAAGACCTAAAACACACTGTGAGGACCATGTGAGACAGATGACTACGATGGGACTATGATGAGGACATGGAGAGAGCGGCAGGAGATGGCCAAAGTTAGGCATGGTTGGCGTGAGATGGTTTAGGGCTTATGCTCTATTGGGGGACAATAGACAGAAAACATAAGATTGGCGAACTGTACCGAATAACTTCCTGTAAGTTAACAACGAATATCACCAATGGTACATATCTTTCTTCAGTCTACACCAAGTTACCAAACATGAAGCTATTGATTGGTGCTAAATAATGTGCATACAACCCCACGTTATAAAGACAATCGCATCTGACGTTAGTTGAGTGTTTGACCATTCAGTGGGCAACAGATCAAAGTAAGATGATTTCCTTGATTTAAAAAAAAAATAAAAAATTGGTTGGTGAAACCACTGGAAGACTGTGAATTGGCAACTCTTAAGTTAGGCTGGCATCCAGGTTGTTGGAGTCCCGCAAAGGGCTTTCATCTATCAGAGTGAGGATGGTATAGAAATGTTCCCCCTAACCGGGTATTGAAGTACAATCTTTGCATAGACAGCTCTGTAGATCTTTCTTTCCACTCTCCAATCTCAGAAACCAACAGGGTGTGCAATGCCGACACAACAGCTTCACATCTGTCAAGAGTAACATTAGGATATAGGAAACAACAACAGGTAACTCCTGCAAAAAAAGTGAAATATACTGAACACGGACTTAGTGTACATACCGTACAAGGAACTCCGCAATGGTGAACGTAAATAATAGTGGGACAATAAAAGTAAATAAATAAATAAATAATAATAATACAATTTTTAAACAATAAATAAATATACTACGACACAACGAACGACACAACGAACGACGTTTCGATTATACTAACCTTCATCAGGAACGGAAAATTACAAACATGTCTAAAGAAAAACATGAAATTAGAAAATTTTAGAATAATAAAATAATATTAATTTGTGTTTTAATATTATGAAATATTCTGCTTTCATGTTCTAGATCTAGGGGATTAGGCCTAGGCAGGTCACGTTCCCTCCACACTGATATATGTTTCATTGTCAACCGACTCCAACCCAATGTCCAGAATGAACTTCCTATTGAACAAACTAATGAACACGACTTAATGATTGTAATGATCTGGCAGATGCCTATGTTGTCTTCGTCTGCAGGTTGACGATCCAGGCCAACTGCAGGATGAATTTGGAGTATTTCCCCATGGATGTTCAAAACTGTCCATTATTGTTTGGAAGTTGTAAGTTGCGATTTATTTGTTATTTATTGATTGTACCGGATAAATTTAGTAACAGAAATAATGTAATAGTAAGGGTCTTCTTTGTATACCATGTACCGTATTGAGTTTATGGTGATAATCCAATATTTTTAGTGCAATCGGCAGTTTACTGGTAATGTGGTCACGTGTACTTGTCATATCTGAGAACGTTTGTACTTGTCATATCTGAAAATATATGAATGTGTCATATCTGAGAATCTATGCACTTGTCATATTTGAGAATCTTAGTACTTGTCATATCTGAGAATATATGTACTTGTCATTTCTCAGAATGTATTCACTGGACATATCTCAGAATGTATTTGCTTGTTATATCTCAGAATTTTTGTACTTATCATATCTCAGAATGTATGTATTTATTATAATATCAGGATCTAAATACTTGTCATATCTCAGAATGTATTGCCAGCTTATGCTTATTGGCCACAGTCGGTATGGTTCAATCCCTATTTGGCTGCAGATATGACAATAGCGCATAAGTAGTTATACAAGCATAAAATTTACAGAACACTTCACCCTTCACCGTTATTGGCTTGATCACAATATGGGGCAGGAGATCTTCTTTTGAACATATTGATTTGCACAATTCATAATGAAATGCAAATATAGTTGAGTTGAGTAGAGCTACGAACCGACATCACTGCACTCAGGACATTATCATATGCGCTCCGTCCCCTTGTTCAACAGCCAGCGAAGAGTCACACTACTAATCGTTCCCACCTCTATCTGATTGAAAGTTCTCCTGGTCTTCCCTCTCAGTTTTGAGATTCTACCAGAAACTCTGCCAATCCCCCGCAATCTCATCCTTTCCACTAAAGGTTCTCAGTCTGTTCCTCCACCTTCTTTACCTGGTCCCATAGGCGCTCGACCACCTCTTCCTTGTCCAAAGATAATCGACCACCAAGAGGTGCATTCCCGACCAACCTATCAGCCTGTTCATTCCCCCCGTACTCCCGCGTGGCCAGATCAAAAATTCCATACAATTCTTACAATCTGTGACCTCTGAAGCGAGGTGAACCATTCCACACGAAACGTTCCTTTCTCCACTTTACTAAGCATGCCCCTAATATACATATAAGCATATATATAATGTTCAGGAAACAACTAAATCACAAAGACAATCAAGAAAATGGAAGCCGTGGCAGCACAATAATTGCCATACGTGCTTGCCGACCAGGCTGTCATGAGTTTTAAAATTGAATTTGGTCGACCCTTCCTAAGTATGTACCAGGAAATATTTTAGGAAGTAACATCGGCGGGTGTGATATTGAAGAAATTATCAGATTATCACTCAAGTGCGGATAAGAATATTTAACAATGGGACTAGCAAGATACGCTTGATACGTCTCAAAGTGTGGGATAAGGGTCTGCTTGTTTACTGTTACATGCAAGATAATCGGGGTTCAGACCGTTGCGGAGATGTACACTTCCTGAGAACGGGATAGTTGAGTTACAAGATAATACAAATTCAATGCCTGTCTTAGCACTAACTAACTATATGATAACGGATGTAAAATTACAAGATGAGACTACTTCAATACCTGTCTTAGCACTAACTAACTTGATGACAACGGATGTAACATTACAATATCAGACTACTTCAATGCCTGTCTTAGCACTAACTAACTTGATGACAACGGATGTAACATTACAATATCAGACTACTTCAATGTCTGTCTTAGCACTAACTAACTGATGACAACGGATGTAACATTACAATATCAGACTACTTCAATGTCTGTCTTAGCACTAACTAACTTGATGACAACGGATGTAACATTACAATATCAGACTACTTCAATGTCTGTCTTAGCACTAACTAACTTGATGACAACGGATGTAACATTACAATATCAGACTACTTCAATGCCTGTCCTAGCACTAACTAACTTGATGACAACGGATGTAACATTACAATATCAGACTACTTCAAGGACTGTCTCAGCACTAACTAACTTGATGATATTATCATTGGCACCTTGCCATCTTGACAGACGATAGTTTGTGCTTTAAAAAGACATAATAACTTTTATGGTGATAACTTCAACACCGTTCTTAGCACTAACTAACTTGATGACAACGGATATAACTTTACAAGATCAGACTACTTCAACGCCTGTCTTAGCACTAACTAATGTGATATTAACGGATGTAACTTTACATCTCGATATAATAGACAAGAAGCAGAATTTCACATTTTACAAGGAAATTAACTGATTCAGTGCCGAAGGATAATATATCGTCAAATCTGACCTTCCATTTGGACATAAGGACGATATATCGCCATACTAGGGTCATCGTGTTATTTGTTTTGCTTCGTGGTATCTTCCGCAATTGTAATGCTCAGTCAACGGAAATGTATTACAATACTTATGTATTATGTACTATGTATTATAATATTTGTTCATTTGAATGTATATCATGTTTGGTCCAAACTTACTTTTTGTTTGACACTGAATCAGTTAAAAACTATTTAGACTGTCGATCAGAAAGCAATGGCAAACTACTGAACGTAACTACTTGCCTAGTACATCAACAGCAGCTGAAAATGCTGGTGTTGACTGCAACGTCCCGTAAGGGATACGCAACAACAACAAAAAAAGACATATTTAGACTTTATTTAGATTATCTAAATATACATATATTTAGACGTTCTAAACAGATCGCTTTTTAGACTGTCTAAAAGCACTTATATTCAGACTCTCATCATATATTTAGTCTGCCAAAACCATCCTTTATTACACATTTTAATGCAATTATGTCGTTGTCCCTTTGTATTTTATAACTACATTTGTCGTCTTTAACAGTACATACAAGGTTAAAGTCTAGTCACACTTCTGCTTCTAATGTCTTTAGTCTCCCAGTGGAGCAAAAGCCGTTAATCTACTCTCTCCAAGTCAGTTGTAATCTTGATTACGATTGTTCAGATTCTGCAGCTAGTTTCTAAGGTATGAGATACCCAGTCGCATGCGCCCCCCACCTCCCCCACCTCCCTGTAAAGGATAAGTCCTGTAAAGGATATTCAACTACATAGTTATGTGTTGAATATCCCGTTTTCAGTTGCCAAAATCATGTCCAATTCTCAGCAAGGAAGTTTACTGATTTTAACAAGCCTTTCCAGTTGTCTTCTTTATACATAGCACGTTCTGCAGGTTAATTATGTTTCATCGGTTCGGCCAGCCCCCCGATGTATTCAGTTTTTCACCGTCTGCATGTTAACCTAATTGTTTATGCCATGCAGGCGACCCTGTGAAGCGCACGGATTTGGACTATTTAGGGAAACCCCTTAGGTCCCACTATAATACGATTTCTGCGGCTAAAGGACAATGTTGTCCTTTCTTTGGAAGAAATGCTAGCTTGCTGTTAATCATAGCTTTCACTACATACGGAATTCTGCATAATTGCTCCAGTCTCATCCCGTACATGACATGCAGATATCTCCACAATTGCTCCAGTCTCATCCCGTACATGCAGATATCTCCACAATTGCTCCAGTCTCATCCCGTACATGACATGCAGATATCTCCATAAGTTCTCAGTTCTCCTTCCGTTGATAACACGTAGATATCTCCATACGTGCTCCAGTCTCCTCCCGTAGATCACACGTAGATATCTCCATACGTGCTCCAGTCTCCTCCCGTAGATCGCACGAAGATATATCTCAGCACGGTGCACGAACTGCATAGCACAGGCGAGGATCTAAGTGTGTGTGTGTGTGGTGCGTGCGTGCTTGCGTGCATGCGCGCGTGTGTGTTTGTGTTTGTGTGTGTGTGTGTGTGTGTGTGTGTGTGTGTGTGTGTGTGTGTGTGTGTGTGTGTGTGTGTGTGTGTGTGTGTGTGTGTGTGTGTGTGTGTGTGTGTGTGTGTGTGTGTGTGTGTGTGTGTGTGTGTGTGTGTGTGTGTGTGTGTGTGATTATCACACGTGCTATAAATATTTTATTTTCTATACAGGTTTCCTATTTACTTAGTATTTTTTTTTACATCATGTTTGTGCACCAGTCTTTTCGGCCTAATCGTGTCAGTTTCTAACTCCCATGTGCGCAATGCACACACCTATCCTGGTTTCTCAATTAAAATATCTGGTAGCTCTTTATGGTCGTGAAGTTCTATACAGGACGGACCGACTAGGTTAATGATTAGTGAATGAAAAACTAACCACTGGTGTCTTGTACGTTGCTACTGTACTTTTGGGCTGGTGGCCATGCACAATGAAATGAGCTAAACTGTCGCAAAGCTGTAAAGATACAATTAATAAATAAACAACATCCAAAAATGGAAATTGTTAGCTAGACAAAACATAGTCATAAGTTTGACTTGGGGACTTGTAAATTACAATTACCCCAGAAGTCGGAGTAGGTTCACCTGATGGCGAGGGAGACAGGTAATAGGGAAAGCTAATCGACATGTAACAACCAGTCCAGTGTACTAGAAGTCGTAGCACATATATCGACTACGCTTGAGTTCAAAGCTAGCGAACGTTAAACAAGTGGAAACAAAGAACTGTAAGATGGGAGTTGCTGTTCAGTTCAAAATACGTCTTCGTACTGCTAAATCTTTGCTCAGGCATTTCCGTATTGTAACGGTTCCTCAGCAACTTGCTGAAGTCGACGGGCGAAAGTAAGTTACCGTGTAGACGACCTTGACAGATGCTATTAAAATTACAGTCGGAAATTGATGTCTAAAGTCAGATGTAACACACCTCATCGTTGATGAGGAATTCAAGGGGAAACATCACATTTTCCCCTAAGACTACGTGGAATTCTATATACTGAGTTAGAAAAGGGCATTAACGGAACATCCAGTACTAAGACATGTGGAGATACATTACATGAATGCCTACGTCATTAAGCAGAGCTTAAAACGATGCCCACGCTGACATAGTCTGCAGTAGTTTCAATGTTGAATCTATCTGTTCCTTTGCAGTCAATGCCAAGACAATGTCAAATGACAAATTATATGGTGTTCTGTGTGATAGCAGGACCGGAACCAGTATGGATCTAGCATTACGAATACACAAGAGGGCATCAAATGAAAACCTTTAAAGTGTGATAGAAATTAAAATAACCATGCCATTGTTTTGTAACCTTTCAATATTGTTGTTAAGAATGTCAAGATAGTTAAGAACGTGACATCACGTGCAGACAACATTGTGACATTATAAGGACAGTTTAAAGATGGCCGCCACACTTTTAATATGCACCAAAGATGAGCAGCGTTCTGTTATCCTTTTTTTTTAAAATAAGTGAAGGGGTGAAACCTATAGAAACTCATCAGCGTCTAAAAAGTGTATGAATGGAGTAGGAACTTTCAAAACGGGGTGACTTCTGTGACAGACTGTTCACGACCGGGTAAGGCACATGGAGTAGTGACCCTAGAGCAGTGGTTCTCAACCTTTTTTGGCCCATGCACCCCTTCACCATAATTTCAGAAGGTCATTCCTCCCCCTTTCGTATTTCCTCCCTATAACCCCCTCCCCCCAACCCACCCCTATACAGTATACTTAAAACTGGAAGCTTAAATTTAATAAGACATACTAGAACAAGTATAGATGTCTATGTAAAACGTGATTTCCGGGTGAACTTACGTTATAAATTGAATTTCAGAAGGGCGAGAAGTATAGAACCGTAAAATGTGGAGGGAAAAACAATATCAAGTAATCGGTTCTTGTATTAACGCAATACTGAAATAATTTTAATTCCCCCCCCCCCACCCTTGGAAACCCTAAATTCCCCCCCCCCCCCTTGGGATTGGGGGGGGGGGGGATTCCCACCGGTTGAGAACCACTGCCCTAGAGTGTGTACACACGCAACCAAGAAAAATTTTTTTTTCTACACGAATCCAAGGACTTTATCGGCACTGGAAGCCTTCTATTGAACGCAGTGGTGACTACGTTGAAAAATGATACATTTGTTCTGTACTTTTTCAGAATAAATTCACACACCAAAAAATGTAAGATTTTCTATTTTAAGCCCCCTTGTATGTATAAGACAGCAACCCCCCACAGTAAAACATCAGTAAAAAGTACAGGACCGTTACCGCGCCACAAGGCGACATCGAGCATTAAGTTCTGAGCCCCTGGGCCCATATGTTAATCGACGAATCGACACTGGGTGGGTCATGAGTGCAGTATCACACCGACCGCCTTTACTCCCTAAGTCATTCCTGGTACCCATTTTAGGCTGGGTCGACCCGGTTAATTTTGAAAAATCCGAATTCCCCAGCTGCTGGTCGATCCCATATCTCCTGTTCGGAAGGCGAGTGTCTAGTCACTATGCCACCGAGGCTCCCAAAACATATCTGCCTGCATGAAATGATTAGTGCTTGTGCTTTGGTCTCAATGAACATCGTTTACATTATTTTATTCCATGGAAATTATTCCTTATTTGATTCATTGGTTCTCTTGCAGTTGCCTACTCCATAGATGACGTTATCTACAAATGGCGCTACGGTCAAAGTGAGTCGATTGAGTTGGCGCCAGATCTTCGCCTATCTCAGTTCGACCTGGTTGGATATCCAGCTACAAACTACACCGGCCGTGTTAAAGAAGGTAAATCGCTCTGTCGTTATTTAACTCCTCAAATACAAAGTTGGGAACCTCTGTAGTGTCGAGGCTGGTAAGGTGTTCGATCTGCATTAGGGTGGATTCGAATTTTTAAAATTGACCTAAGATTCGAGGTCGATCAGCCTAACAAGAGTACCGGGAGATGTCTTGGAACGTAAAGGCAACCGGCGTGATAATGACCATATCACCAGCGAGAACCCATTGGTCTATAAAAAAAATATAGGTCTAGTAAAATATGCTAAATACGCCTTTAGGCGTGTAAAGAGGTCCTTTATTTTTGACTTTACAAATGAAAAGTAGTGAAGTAATATGTAAAGTTATGTCACACATCACTCCGGCACTATTCGTCGTATAGTGTTCTCCCCATGTTTTCCGCACCTGAAAACAGAATAACAAAGGGGGAAATTGATGAAGCTAATGTAATTTATTATTTTCAGTCGCCTTCTATTACTTTCAGCTGTCCTCTATTACTTTCTCCCTGTCCTCTGTTACTTTCAGCTGTCCGTTATCACTTTCTCCTGTCCTCTGTTACTTTCAGCTGTTCTGTTACCATTGCCATTACTGCCATCAACTGTGCCAATGTATCCCAGTTTCTTCTAATTACCTGACGAAAGAAAACTTCCGACAAATTTCTTGTGCTGTCTACGACCAGGTTTCTGTGGTAATTCAACCTCCTATTTTAAAGTTTATTACTAACATTAGCCTCTTATGTGAACCCATATTGGTAATGTTTCGTTTTATTCTCTTACTTGTTTGAAAGGCACCCGTGAGTCACAAACAGTGGCAGACTGTCCAGGGTGCAAGCTTAGCGATGGCAAGTGGGCCCTGTCGTGCTCTGATGAAGTAGGCCCCTTCAAACATTAGACAGAATATTTAACATGATAATGCCCTTTTATTCCTGACAACAAGTGTTACACCATTATAGAACCCCTATTTGCAGACGATCAAGCACTAATAGCAAAACCAGAAGCAGAAATAAAATTCCACAAAAATAGTCTTAACGAAGTTTGTAAGGAGCATAACATGCAAATTAGCATCAGCAAAACAGAGGTAATGACTATAACCAAAGGGGGAAAAAACAAAGATTCATTTAAAATAACACCTCCTGAAACAAATAAAATATCATAACTGGCAAATCAGAAGACGAGATCGAAGATAGATGTAATAAGGCAAATCAACTCATTGGACAAATGTCATCAATAGTAAAGAGCTAACACCTATCAATAGATACTAAAAATTACTCTACAACACAATCTTTCTAAAAGATTTATGCTACAAATACCAAACCTGGACAATGACAGAAAAAGAGAAAAGAATACTTACAACAACAGAAATGAAATTCCTGACAAGAACATTCAATGCATCATGAAGAGGAGAAAACAAAGTCAGAAATTTAGAAATCAGGACAACAGTTGGGTTTATAGCAGCGCTATATTTAATCAGAAAACATGTTAACTAGTTTGGCCATATAACTACATTACCAACTAACAGTATACCATAACAAGCAATGATTTACAGACTAAATAGAAGCAGATCTTAGTAGAGGCCGGCCACGTAAACGATGGACAGAGGAAATAGCGGAGTCCATGGGAATCTCCATACATGAAGCCCATAAACGGGCACTCTCACGCTGTTTATGCTTCGCCTCGACACCACAAGGAAAAAGAAGAACACGATGAGATGAGATTAACAAGTATGTTACCCGCAGCCCACCACTGGTAACAGGCACATATCAAAATGTATATACATACTGTTGAAGAATTATTGTTTCTGATTTCTAATGATAATGCTTTAATGAACATTACGGTCGTCATTTTACAAAAGTATGTTTGCTTGCTTTATATTCTTGTTTGTCCGTGGCACATCTTCCGTCTGATGTTATAAGATAACGGTAGTCCCATAACAGGTGCTGCTGTTTATCCGTGGCACATCTTCCGTCTGATGTTATTAGATAACGGTAGTCCCATAACAGGTGCTGCCGTTTGGATGTGAGTAGTTAGGCCTTTACATGTTCTCATCATCGTCATGTACCATACCGATAAGCTTGGGCGGTCATGTTCCGCCATCTTGCACGATCACCAGAGTCATTGATCAGCTCTGTGTTCTTGTTCCGACCATGCCATGTTCTCAAGCCATCCAGATAGTTACTTCTCTACCTTCCCCTTGTTCTTTTCACCTCAATCTTGCCTGTTGTCACTAAGTTCTCTAGTTTATTTCTTCTCATACCGTGCCCAAAAAGATTTGATTGTCTACATCTAATTTCTCTAATCAGTTTGCGGCTCTCATTTGCCTCTTGTAGGACTTGCTCATTAGTTGCTCTGTCTGTTCATTTTATTAGTGGCATTTCCCTCAGAATCAACATTTTCACTGTCATGAAATGTTTTTCAGCTTGTCTGCTCATCCCCCACGTTTCATATCCATACAAAAGTATAGGCTCTAGGTAGCACTTCAACACTATTTTTCTCGTTGCAATAACATCTTTTTATTGATAAGTATGTGTTCCATCTTGCAAAAGGCTACGTTTGCCATATTAATTCTCTTTCTAATCTATTCAAGGTATCTCCCATCAGATGTTATAACTGTTCCGAAATAAGTTACCCAATGGTGATTCCTCTCATATCTTCTAAATTTGTAAAAATATGTTCACTTTATAGGGACAAAAAGATCTGGACACATTAGACATCCCTGTTGCACACCTCTATACATAGGCGGCTGATATTGACCTACTTCGTTTTTAATCTATAAGGCAGCTTGTTGTTTCCAATATATATTTGTTACAAGTCTAAGGTCTTTCCCATCAATTTGTAGATATGTAAGCATCTTTATTGTGTACATATTCTATTCCACAAAATATGAGGTCAGGTGACCAGATCTTTTCCTCTTCTTCCTTCCAAACACGTTTGGATTTTATTGTCACATACTTCTTTTCTTTAGTTTTAGTTAACCTAGAGCCTACCGCTGGGAAAAGGTAGACCTTCGTCTGCTGGGGATGAAACACGTACCAGTCTTGGCCGGCAAGCGCGCTGACCACCATAGGACAGTGATTCCATTATAGTAAAGCACGCAAATATTTGAATTTATTCACGTGTGGCAAATTACCGACTTTTCATTGTGCATTTGGGTGTGATCTCATTCTTGGATATTTCGAGCACTGCCAATAACACTAAGGAAAGAGTGTAAACTTTGCTGACAATCAAACCATCCCAAATGTACCTCGGTGGGCAATAAAGCAATTTTATTATATCTGTTATGTTCGTCAATAGTGAGGTCTAACTTATGGCGCATACAGGAAATGGCAGTTACACAAATTACTGAGCGGGGTTAGAAAATTATCCTTTGGTTCGGAAGAAAATGCATCAGTTGTACACGGTTTATTTCTGTTTTTATGATTCTGGAGAATATGATGATTGTGGTATACGAGGCGCCTGTGAATGTGTGGATCAGCAGCAGTCTTGCTCTTCTATTAGTAAATCAATTTAACGGCTGTATGTTAAAATAGGCTGAATTATAATGATTCAACTTTTATCTCTCGCTTTATTGCCCCTGTGTATAACTATCAATGTTGTTGATCGGTATTAAAAGTCAGTTCTATTTATATTTGAATTGAACATTCAGGAACGAGTTTTCATAAAGCATGGAGAACTGGCTGCTTAATGTTGTGGTTTATTCATTCGTGAATGTTCCAAACTTGAACTCATTCATTAGTTTTGAAGACTGATTATGTTCAATTCGTTGTAGCGCAGGAATCTATCGGTTCATACTGAGGTTTTGTTCTAGAAGAAATTAAACGCCCCCTTTTATATACCAAAAGTTCATATATATAATACAATATTATATTTCTCAAAAGTTCATATAAACAATACTATATTATATTTCTCAAAGTTCGTGTAAACATACTACATAATATTGAAACAATTATTGCTTCTGATTTCTAATGTTAAGGCTTTATTGCTCAATATGTTCCTCATTTAAGAAATGCAATTTTTACTTGATTTATATTCTTGTTTGTCCAAGGCACATCTTCCATTTGATGTTATTGAATGAAGGTAGTCCCATAACAGGAACTGTCGCTTTGATATGAAATGTTAGACCTTCATATATTTATAATCCATGGCAAATGGAATACAGTGGCCTGTTCTCTTCCTCTTCGCCTTTCCCGCCAGAAAAGTTTAGATTGCATTGTCAGGTACTCTATTTTGAGATGGGTTGACCCCAGAGCTACCGCTTGGAAAAAGTAATCCTTCGTCTGCTGGGGTTTAAATCCGGACCAATGGCTTGGCAGGCAAGTGCTCTAACCACTATGCCACGGCGGCTTACTTTTATTAAAGCACAGAAATATTTGAATTTATTCACGTGTCGCAAATCACTGGCTTTTCATTATGCATTTGGGGGTGATCTCACTCTCTGATATTTCCATTACAACCATACCGAGTCGAGTATTCAAAATCAGCTGAGTGAGATTATCTTTGCGCTTGATTACGATGGCACGAGACGTCGGCTGTTCAGAAATCAATGGCAAACTACTTAATTAATATTGCCAAGTAGATAGTAAACAGCCAATGTTGGAGTTAATGGCAACGTCCTGTAAAAGCCATGCAACTAACTTTTTTTTACGACTGCACAACATCTTGTGGTATTGTTATAACCTTCTTGTTCTGCAGATAGTTAGCAGGAGTTCTCATCACTTGTACATGGGTTCCTCATGTTGTTAGTTTATAATGTTCGATATGTCTGCTATCTGGTTTGTGCCCAATGATGGGGAATCATTACCTATATTTATTGTGTGTGATATTCACTGGCACAGGAACGGAGCATAATGGGGCGACCCTTTGTCGTGAAGTTGGAACAGCAACTAATTAACTAAATTACCTATACATATGGCGGGATAGGAGTATCCCCGATAAAAGCATAAATAAAGCGCCTTCTTCGCCCAGATAGCCTACGGGAAACACTTGGGCAATGTACAGTACCCGTTTAGCACCTCCCATCATATAAACTTGAAAACATGGGACCAGGTGGTGGATTAAGCTGGGGAGCAGCCAACAGATAGTTATTGGTTATGGGCTCAAGTTTCACGACGGTAGGCAGAGGATCTTATTATATAGACACTGATTACTGCCAACGACCAATATGGTCACTGCCGAGAAGGATACAATGACAAATTACCTTTTTTCAGATACCTCATGTCTTTTCACAATGTTGTGAAAAGACACGATCACCAACACCACACGGTATGAACTATAAGATCTATGCATATCTAACTATGTCCTTTTGATACTCACACACAGCCCATCTGTTTTCGTTCCGAACTCAGTTTCTGACTCAATACCAACCCAACAATGCCACATTCAGAGAAGCTGATTGGGCTGTCAGTTTTAACGAAAATTACAGTTAGCATGTTCTATTACAGAGATAACGAAAAACTGACAGGACCGGGGAGTTGAATTGCAAATATTAGAGTTAGTTTGGTTTTGCCAATCCTGGAAATGTCAAAATAAATCTAAGTTACTGTATTTTATCCTTGAATAGAAGGTTTTCAATAACCTAAGCAATTCAAAGACGTGTGTTGCATTACAAGTCGTCTCTCTGTCTGTCTGTTGTTATGTCTCTAATCTCTTCTCATGAGGGCTATGGTCTGTGGTCCAAATTTGCTTTTGAATGCAAGAAGTGTTCGATCTTAGACCAAAAGCGTTACCCGGACTGCGCTGAGCTTGTGTGGCCTCACTCTATGAAGATTTTCTTTTAGCTCATTTCTTTCAATTGTAATCATGTTTTGTAGGCTTCAGTCCTGGTCTTTAACTAATTAGTTTGTCAGCTCCTGATATTTGTCTCGCATCCTTCAGGGTTGCTATAATTACGTGGTTCCTGATACAAGAGCCATAGATTAACCTTACGCTGTGTGCTGTGTGTTGGAATATGTCATCCTGCCCACGATTCATTTTGCCTCCCCAAAGATCTTTGAGGGCAAAGAAGTATTTGCAGTTCCAGCTCTTCACCCGTCGTTATTCCCAACTTTCCCTTTCATCTGCAGCTCATTTCTCAATTAGGCCTGGCTCTTCGTTCTGTATTGTGTGTTTTTCCTGCGAACTTCTCGTGTCGCTTCTTTCAAAATTTTAGTTCTTGTGTGGCTTATTTGATTTCAAATGTATGTTTTGTAATATACGTTTATTGTTTTGTTGGGGGGGGGGGGGGGGGGGGGGGGGGGGGGGGGGGGAGGAGAGAGAGATTCGTTTTTTTTCCCCAAGTCCTTTTCAGGTGGTTGCGATCATCTTCTTGCTGATGTTCTATGTAATTTTACCTGCTAGTAGGTTGATATTGTTTTCTGAACAAGAAGTGAACCTTTAAGTCCAACTGACGGGTGTAAGGAATAAGCCCCTTACCATGCCATCAAAGCAGATGAAGTTTAAAGGCGATCATGATAAACCCTATCGGCCACGCTGACCTCTACAATTATACATTAGCACACGGCACATCTACACAAGCGTGATATGTTTAGTCAATAGTAAAGGATCATTTTTAAACACGCACTGAGGCGTCATGGGCACATGGTGTCATTCTTATATGTTTATAGGAGAACCGGCGCTCGAAACCTGATGTGGTCAATATTACGCAGCCCGTCTTTCTTTCCCTAAATATTTCCTAGTACATTTTAGGCTATGTAGATCTGAGATCCTAGGTCAATTTTAAAATCCAATTCGATACGATTTCGAACCCATTACCTCGGGACCGGCAAGCGAGCGTGCTGGCCACCGCGCTACCTCGGTTTCCACGTATGATACTGCAATGAGGTGTCAGGTCTTAGATATGACTGGGCTACCGTATGACAGTAGACGGCACTACCTGCTTCTGTCAGCGCCCAATGTTGGATCTTAGACAGATATGACTGAGCTACTGTATGACAGCAGACGGTACTACCTGCTTTCTGTTAGCACCAAATGTTGGGTCTTAGACAGATATGACTGAGCTACCGTATGACAGCAGACGGTACTACCTGCTTTCTGTTAGCACCAAATGTTGGGTCTTAGACAGATATGACTGAGCTACCGTATGACAGCAGACGGTACTACCTGCTTTCTGTTAGCACCAAATGTTGGGTCTTAGACAGATATGACTGAGCTACCGTATGACAGCAGACGGTACTACCTGCTTTCTGTTAGCACCAAATGTTGGGTCTTAGACAGATATGACTGAGCTACCGTATGACAGCAGACAGTACTACCTGCTTTCTGTTAGCGCCATATGTTGGGCATCACTCAATAAACACGACACTCCACATTGTGCCAACGACTTCGGGCGGAGGGGCGCAATTGGGAAGGTACAAGCCTTATCCTAATGCGAGGAAATGCATCCTACAGACTAAATACAATGCCAGGACAGACGAGGCCCTGGGTCTTGGTCGGCAACTGGTCTAGGATCAAAGCTCCGACAAGCGGACAGTTAGAGCATTGCTTTGCTGATCCGGTAGCTTCTGCAGCTTGTCTTATTCAAGATGTATTGGCGTTACCTTTCCTCTGGAGTAAACTAGGCAGGCTGAGAGAGGAGGAATCATACTGCACGGGCAACACATGGTCTCTACAATTCAGCCCAGGCTTAGCGCTATGGAGATGTATAACCCCATTCCTGCTCGTAACCGGTCTCAGAACCTCCGTGTGTTGTTGTTATTATGCCTTTTAATTTATTTATTTATTTATTTATTGAAAGCACAATGTAACACACTTTTGTGTATCAAGACGGCAAGGTGCCAGTAGTAATGAAATGATTTAGAACAATGCCAGGCACTAGCTAAGGTAGTAACAAATGTGAGCAACATATCAGCATATAACCGCCCCTGTGGCTTGGGGGATAGTGAAACTACTACTGAACTAACATTATCTAGCAAATCGCAAACGACCAATAAATGCTGGCGCTGATTGCAACTTCCTGTAAAAGCCATGCAACTAAGTTTTTTGTTTGTTTTAATTTGGCAGATAAATAAACATTCAAATTAATTTACATTTCCTTAAATATCCCGTTGTTACGTTAAAATTAGTTATTGGTTGCATATCCTTTACAGGATGTTGCACTCAACCCCAGCATTTACTGGTTGTTTGACTTACTAGGCCAATTTACGTCTAATAGTGTGGCATTGTTTTTTGTATTGTCTACGCCTCATGCCATAATATACAATGCACATACATTTTGAATTACAAACATTGCCAAATAAATTGCCAGATTTCTTAAGCATGCTCAGACCAACATCAGTGCATAATAACATGTCAAGCGTTGCTTGGGATACACAGAGACTAGCTGATGATACAAACGTCGCTGTTTGGGACACAAGAATTCATATTAGCCTCCCGCTTAAACTGCTTCCTTTCTCTTGCACGATTTCCTTCCTTCTCACTCATTACTGCTTTCCGCTGGATAGAAAACACGATACATACACACATTGTGATTGTAACTGACTCAGAAAGCATGCTGAGAAGGGTGAGAACAGGCAAGCTTCGTGCAGAGTGGCTTGCTTCGCTTCGGAGGTCACGGGTAGCAAGCATCACCTGGATCTTTTCTCCTGGGCATGCCGGTGTGCTGGGGAATGAACAGGAGAACAGATTGGCTGGCTCGGCAAAACTAGGTGGAGTATTAATGCATGACAAGGCAGACGTGGTTGCGGCCTTGTGGGAGCAGATGGATCACCATAGTCTGGTAAGAATGAGACAGCGAGGTGTGACGAGGGGATCTGGCCGACGCTCGACGCTCAGAGGAAAGACGAGACGGACATATAATCAGATTGCTACTGGAACTATTAGTGTTGGAACTCTTCGCTGGCTGCTGGGGATGGGGACGGAGCGCTTATGGGAATGTCCCGAATGCTGTGATGTCGGTTCCTAAATCAATCAATCAATCAATCACTCATTACTGGGGCCCATTCGAAACAACCGAATAGTAACTTTGTAACTTATCATACCTGTCGTAACCCGGGAAGGTTAACACGGTCAACAAATGCCCGCAGAAGTCGGATGTGTCGGCCTAAAGGCGCAAGAACGCAGCTCTGCTGTAAACAGGCACAACGCAATCAATTCCGAAAAAAAAAACTCCGGATGAACGCAGAAGAAGAAGATGATAACTGTCGTAAGAGGTCAATAAGGAAGGTTGGCGTAGGCCTGGCTACCTCATTTTTTTTCCCCCGCTTTTCCATCCTGTTTCAGGATATTGCGGTCAACACCAGCATCTTTCAGCTGTATGTTGATTCCTAGGCTAGATTACGCTCATCAGCACGCCACGACTTTCTGAGCGACCGGCTCCATACTCTCATAAGTCACTTTTGCGATTCGAACCACTGCTAATTCTCGTCGCGTCACGTGACGAGAGTATTCGGGGTTAGCGGAGAAAGCTGCTAACCCCCTCGGCCACATGTCATAGAAAAATGTAGCTTGGGAAAGAAAAGCAACTGGGCCAACACAGGCTAACTTCCTGGAAGAGGAATGACGCGATGAAGTGAACGCCGTCAGGGGAGTCTGGTTTGTCGACTTATCTCCTTTCATCAAAGCGAAATCACCAGGATCTGCGCATTGAATGTTAGAGAAGAGAATTAGAGACAGGGATGGGTCATAATGAAGAGAACATGGAGAGAGTGGCCAGAGATGGGGAAAGATAGGGGGATTACCGTGAGTTGGTCTAGGGTTATGCTCCACTGAAAAATACAAATGAATTCATTTGAAATCCATTCCTGAAGCAAGCATTGCAACAGCTACACATTACTACAGCTACACATTACAACAGCTACACATTACAACAGATATACATTACTACAGCTACACATTACTACAGCTACACATTACAACAACTACACGTTACAACAGCTACACATTACGACAGCTACACATTACGACAGCTACACGTTACAACAGCTACACATTACTACAGCTACACGTTACAACAGCTACACATTACAACAGCTACACATTACAACAGCTACACATTGCAACAACTACACATTACGACAGCTACACATTACAACTACACATTACAACAGCTACACATTACAACAGCTACACGTTACAACAACTACACATTACAACAGCTACACATTACGACAGCTACACGTTACAACAGCTACACATTACGACAGCTACACGTTACAACAACTACACATTACGACAGCTACACATTACGACAGCTACACGTTACAACAGCTACACATTACGACAGCTACACATTACAACAACTACACATTACAACAGCTACACATTACAACAACTACACATTACTACAGCTACACATTACGACAGCTGCACATTACAACAGCTACACATTACAATAGCTACACATTACAACTGTTACACATTACGACAGCTACACATTACAACATCGAAACATTACAACAGTTACACATTACAACAGCTACACATTACAACAGCTACATAGTGCACTAGCTACACATTACAACAGCTACACACTACAACTGCTACACATTACAACTGTTACACATTACGACAGCTACACATTACAACATCGAAACATTACAACAGTTACACATTACAACAGCTACACATTACAACAGCTACATAGTGCACTAGCTACACATTACAACAGCTACACTCTACAACTGCTACACTACACTGAACGAATGTTCTCGAGCTACCACACAGGATTATGCGACGAGTCGGTCACAATCGACTACCGTATTCAAAGCCTCGATACTGATTATAGGCCCAGAAGCCACACGTGAATACCGGACGGATTTATCGCTTTGCTGATATCGTTAATGGTATTGTTGATAAATATATGCCCCAGAAACATCCCTAAATATCGCTACAGTTTGCCTGTTATTAAATTACTGTCGGAGTGCCCGCATTTCTTACAACTCCAGAACAGGAAATTTACGACAACCGAAGCAGACAGTAAACGTGGAATCCGTAGTAATTTTGCATTAAAGAATCCCTGAGCTGGATCGATATCCGAATTGATAGATAAGCGTGATGGACAGGCGGTGCACACAAGCACGAATGTTGAACAGCCACTGAAGTGTGCGGCTTATACTACTACAAACCATACGTTTATTATGAGACATAAATATGCAGGCTTTTTTTTTTTTTTTTGGTATTCATAAAAATATATGAAAGAAGTAGTAATTAAAGGACACTCTACACGACGTGGCAATCTACCCCTGCTGTTACTGTATGCGATTTACTATTCAAATTTACGTTCGGTACTTTGCCATTGCCGGTCTCTCTGGCCGAGGGGTTACACGACTTTCTCCGTAATCCCGTTTATCCACGCAGGGTCTCGCAGCGCGCGAGAATTGGAAGCGGTTCTACCCACGCTGGTGACTTGCGGGATAACTGAGCCGGCCGCTCAGAAAGCAATGGCAAACTACTGAGCGTAATCTTGCAGATGAAAGATGCTGATGTTGACAGCGATGTCCTGTAAAGGATATGCAAACATTTTACTTTGCCATTGCTTTCTGAACGACCATCGTCTCGTAATATCTAAATCAACGCAAAGCGATCTGTTTACAAATCAAACCCGGCTTATTTCAATGCTCAACTGAATATGTCGGGAAATTCTGAATCTACTTTTCACTAACGCCTAAGCCATATATCCGACAAAGGACAATATAGAAATTAAAAGCTATAGTGACTGACTATAGTAAGCTTTGGATGTTCACACTGGTGAAGGGGTTACGGACACAATTTGTGATCCTGCTCACCGCGTTCGACACACGGCAGCATGCGATTTGGCAGCAGACCGCCTTTAGTTTGTTTTCATACAATGGTATGAATCGCGGTCGTTCAGAAAGCAATGGCACACTATTGAACGTAAACTTACCAAGAAATCAGACACTACCAAAACATGCTGGGGTTGACTGCAACGTTTTGTAAGGATATGCAACTAACTAACTAGATTACAGTTATTTGCATGTCGTTCACAAGCTCTGTGGCGAAGGAGTTACGAATTCAATTCGTAATTCCGCATACTGTGTTTGAAAAGTCAACTGCGGGCGATTTGGCAGCAGACAATCCCGCGTTGGTATGTTCATGCAATGATATGATTGCCGATCGTTCAGAAAGCAATGGCAAACTACTGAACATAAACTGCCAAGACATCACAAACAGGCATAAAATGCTGGAGTTGACTGCTACGTCCTGTAAAGGATATGCAAATAAATTTTACAGGACATTGCAAAATCAACCAAAGCATTCATTAGTTGTTGCGTGTGTGTTTGTGTTGCCATGGAAACCATGGTAACGTCTAAGCGTAGGCGGCGCTACCACGAGCCATGGAAGGACTTGGGGTGGCGCGAAATAAGCAAACATTACAATAAACAAGAACATCTAGATACAATAATTTATAATTGAAAATAGTAAATTTAAGACACATAGCAGCCAAGAGGTTTCCGCACGTGTGAAGATCTCCTATTATTCGAAACATAATGTTTACATTTAAACTGTATCACAACGTCTCATGTTCCATATGTTATATCAAGCAAGTTCGATTACCGTCGGCGGGCCGGGTGAAATGACGTCGCGGGCCGGATCCGGCCCGCGGGCCGTAGTTTGGTGACCCCCTGCTCTAGACGGAAGACAGTGAGAACGCCGTTTGCTCAAACCTCCTTATTGAAAGAGATAGCGTGTTTCCCCGAAAATAAGACCTACCCCTATAAGAAGTCCTAGCACGATTTTTCAGGATGCTTTTAATATAAGACCTACCCCTAAAATAAGCCCAAGTTAAGATCGTCAGCTAGAATGAGAGACTTGTTGCCGAATGGCCAGTCGGAGTACAGACGCCACGCGTGCGCACTTGATAATGAACGGATGCGGTTCATAATTCAATACGTCACTTGTGTGAAATAAAGTTACCATTGCACTACGAGCAGGCTACATGGACAAGAAGTGTTAATTTAAGGAGAGCTTTCTGGACATGAGAGACTGGGACAAATGGTTCTACAGGAAATGGAGTCGCAATAAATTCAGGCCGGAATTTGGGATTTGGAGAGTTATAGTTAGTTAGTTAGTTAGTCGACAGATCATCCTCATTGCACATCGAACCATTCAGTCCATAAGTGCTCGCATCCCCTCCTCAGCAAATCCCGCAACGTGTAGCGGCTAACGACGCCAGTTCTGAGTTGGTTTATCAATCTTCTTTATCTTCCTGCGTAGTGTTCTTGTTTGGCCACCCCTCTTTTAATTTGCTGCTCTCGCAGTCTGGCCATTGTTGTAGATTCACAGTCATCACTTGGTTCTCGCAAAAGTCTCACTTCTCGTAGAGCATTCAGAATGTCAGCCTGGTCCATGGCGCGTCCGCCCTCCACAGTAGCCTCACCTGCGAGCTTGTCAGCCCGCTCATTTCCTTGTACTCCCGCATGCCCTGGCACGAAGATGAAACTAATCTTTGCCAGTCGAGACCGCTCCAGAGGCAGCAACCATTCTCTTCGGATCGATCCCTCCTCTATCCTCTTGATCATGTTCATTGAGTCGCTGAGGAAACAAGCCCTAGTGAATGTCTGTGTCTCGAGCCATGTTATTGCTTTACTTACTGCCATGACTTCCATGGTCAGGCTACTTGTGGTTTCAGTGAAAGCACCAGAGTCCTCCTTCACCATGGAGAGTTATAACGATGTTCCAGAAGTTGACATGACTGTATTTGAATAAATGTAGAATTGTGTACACTATATATATATATATATGTGAAGACATCCCCCGAAAATAATCCCTAGTGCATTTGTAAACTAAAATTAATATAAGACCCGGTCTTATTTTCGGGGAAACACGGTAGTAGAATAAACGTGGATGGCCAAGGAGGAAGCAACAAAGAAGTGTGACAAGTTGTGGAAGAAACGAAGAAACGGCCAAGAAAAGAGGAAGAGATTACAGTCAAAGTGGAGGAAAGAAGACAAACCACCAACAACTTTAAGAACGTGGCCAAGGAATTTAAAAATAAAAGAAAAGGGCTGGTTTTAACCCAGACGGGTAATGAACGCAAATAGAAAATTAAATCAGTCAGTACGGGAATCATTCTCACACGTTTTTGTCATACTGGGCATGTGGTACTAGCATCATAGTGTCATAAACTTGTCGGCCAGAGGCTGGAATCAATTTTGATCAATTCATAGTTGGTGGACATCTAATTCCAGCACTTAGATATGTAGATGACCATGTCTGCCTCTTAGATAGTGCTAACGGATTAAAAGAGTTCATCCTGTCTCATGAGACACAATGGAAATCAAAATCCATTTCTGAACTTCAGCAAAAGACAAATAGTTTCCATGAAATAGAAAAAAAAACCGAAAGACCGCTACAACCAATGAAGAAATGGAAAATGTCACAAGTTGTGAATATCTAGGCCACATAATCATCGCCAATGGGAACTGTTCAAAAGGAGGTAGACGCAGCCATAGTAATGCATAGGTTAGAATCTATGCTACCGATGCCAAGCCAGGACAATGGCAGAAACAGAGAAAAGGAAAATTATAACAACGGAAATGAGATTCCCGAGAAGACTACTCATTGCATCACGAAGAGAGATATTCAGAAGCCCTAGATTTAATTCAAAACAGCAAGTAAAATGGTTACGCCACATAACTAGGCTATCAACTGACAGTACACCCCAACAAGCAATGATGTAAAGACCAAATGGAATCAAAAGAAGAGGCCGACCATGTAAACGATGGACAGAGAGAATAAATGAGTCCATGGGAGTTTAGATATAGGAAGCCCATAAATGGGCACTCTCCCGCTGTTATGCTTCACCTCGACACCACAAGGCATAAGAGGAACAAGATGAGATGAGATGGTGTGAGATGAGATGAGATGAGAAGAGGTTAGATGAGATGAGATGATGACAGCATTACGAATCTATGTCACAACACTAGCAAACAAGTTCAAGTAAAATTTGGAAAACTCATATTTCCTGTGGTAAAATATGAATGTGTGTCATGGACCATTCCACTATCACTACATAGATTAATGGGTTTTTTTTTCAACTGAAATATTACAGAAACGTTTTTAGAATATCGTTGACCAAAGTAAAGAAAGAAAACTCGCCTTCTACCAGATGTGGACGTTGAAGAAAACTGGCTCATAAACAGGTTCATGTTTCCGAAACTTAAATACCTTGGCCGTGCATTAAAAATCACAGTGGCCTGGGAAGAACGTGATGGAAGGCGTGAATCCTGGGATAAGATCAGCACGAAGATGCACACAAGGAAGGGCAGATTCGGTGGGCATGAGAAAGTATGAGGCAAGAGACAAGGCTAGAGATAGAGAAACTTTTTGGCAGGCGGTGATTGTGTTAATCCAGGACATAAACGCAGTGGTTCTATGTCCAGGGTGCAAGTCTGAGAGCAACTGATCTCTCCATCGAGGCGTCCGTTATCCAACATACTAGCCATGAGTTTGCGACATTCTACAAAAGTTAAGTTAGTTGCATATCCTTTACACGATGTAGCAGTCAACCTCAGCATTTGTGTAAAAACCAACGCAAAGTGGTCTGCTGCCAAATCGTCCACAGCTGTGTTTTGAACGAGGTATCTGGGATTACGAATTGCGTCTGTAACCTTTTTCGCACAGAGCCACATTCTGCAAAGGATCTCCATAATTTCTAAAATGTCCAACGATAAATGAATAGGAAGTATACGAACTGTTCTACTCCCAATACTCTCAGCTGCTGACCGAACTGTCTACGAACATAGGGGGAGGGGGAGGGGGAAGAAAACAGGATAATATTTCCTTAATCAATTTCTAGCACAGGAAGACTCAAACGATTGAAAAATCCGATAAAATGTACAGACATATCAGAGAAATACCATTTTGAACGTAGGCTATATATACAGATCCAATATTATGCAGGCACTGAATAAAATCACCGCTCTTGCTCCTGAAGGAGCACACTATCACCACGTAAACCTCCTACATGATAAGGGCAATTTAGAATGTGGTCTCAGATTTTAACGTCAGCGCACTGTTCTAGGTCCTGATAGAGCACACTATCACCACATAAGGCTCGTAAATGGACAGGGAAATTTAGAATTTGATCATAGGATTTAAGATCAGTGTACAGATGTGTGTAGTGCCAGACTTCATAAAACCAGGAAAGATCCCACGCAGCTAAGAAGGTATCGGGTTAGTACTCTGCGACATATTTATGAAAACAGACGTTGTAGTTTGCGTTGTAGCAGGAAAAGTAATGATATATCTGGAACATCCAGGAGTCCTAATAGATACCGTGGGAAGTTATGGGTTATTAAAATGACATGGGGAAATGTTGGGACTTTTGCATATAAGGTTTATCGGAAATTCCAATGCAAGCAGGAAACAGTGTCTTGTAGCAGTTTCGTTTTTGCAACCGTAAAATCTTGTTTGGTAGAAATGAGTAAACTCATGGTTGGTATGTTGAATAGCAGACGCCTTGATGGAGAGATCAGCTGCTCTAAGACTGGCACCTGGACATAGAACCACTATGTATATGTCCTGGACAACACAGTGCCCTCCGATATCAGCTCGTTTATATTCACTCGTTTGGACCTGGGTGGGATCTACCAATCGCATTTGTATTTATAGCACAGATTCAAGCAAACAGGAAATGTACGGGGATGTCAAAGGTACATTGCGGACAATCTTTCTGTGGTTGGAGGACACGTGTTCTAAAATTAATGCTGACGTGTAAATTGGCATTCCCTCAATAACTTCATGGTTTCAGCTGAACTATCTGATATCACTCTAGGACAGTGGTTCTCAACCGGTGGGGAATTCCCCCCCCCCCAGGGGGGAATTTTAGGGTTTCCAGGGGGGGGGGGGGAATGAAGACCATTTCAAGATCGCATTAATATAAGAACCGATTACTTGATATTGTTTTCCCCTTCATACTTTACAGTTAAGTACCTCTCATCCTTCTAAAATTCATTTTATAAAGTCAGTAGACCCACAAATCATGTTTTATGTGGATGTCTAGACATGTTTTAGTATGTGCTATTAAATTTACCTTACATTTTTAGGTATACTGTATAGGGGTGGGGGGATTTTTAGATAGGAAATATGAAAGGGGGGAATGACGTTCTGAAAATACGGTGAAGGGGGGGGAACGGGTCAAATTTTTGATAGGAAGGGGGGGGGGAATGACGTTCTAACAATATGGTGAAGGGGGGAACGGGCCAAAAAAGGTTGAGAACCACTGCTCTAGGACGACAGGCCACTGAGCGATAGGGACACGCTAAAAGGTCTTAATGTGTCCACCTGTTGACCTTAACATCATCCGCTATATAAACGACACTAAGAGAACAAGAATTAAGCTAAGGGAATTCATCATCATCATGTGCCATGCCGGTAAGCGTGGGCGGTCATGTCTTGCCATCTCACGCATCCCTTAATCTTGCTAGTTGTCACCAAGATCTCCAATTTATTTCTGTCTCATAACGTGACCAAAAATGTTGACTGTCTACGTTTACGATTTTCATTTGTTTCTTGTAGGACTAGGTCATTGGTTTTTCTGTGTGTCCATGGTATTCTTTGCATTTTCCTCAGAAACCACATTTCCACTACCATCAGATGTTTTTCAGCTTGTGTGCTCATTGTCCACGCTACACATCCGTACAAAAGCACAGGTTCTATGTATCACCATAACACTCTTTTCCTCGTTGTACATGGCATCTTTTTATCGGTCAGTATATTTTCCATCTTGCAAAAGGCTACCTTCGCCTTGGCGATTCTTGTTCTCATCTCTTCAAGACATTTCCTATAAGATGTTATGAGTATTCAGAGATAATTGTACCGATTCACTTGCTTAAGAATATTCCCATTTACTTGTACATTACATTGTGGTATTTCGTTCTTCCTAGTGACGACCATAATCTGCGTCTTCTCACAGTTTAAAAGGGGATTACATATGATACAAAAAGGGACAACGATAGAAAGAGTTGCCACGCAAGAACAGGAAGTTGGTATAATGGATGCACACTGGCAATAACAAAAATAACTTCCATTAGCAACAAACTTGGAAGAGATTACAGACAGGGGGCGAGCTTGAAAATGAAAATGAATTACGTTTCAGATTCTCAAGCTGGGATTGATAATACAATATGGTACACTGATGGATCTGTGCTGCATGGCCAAACATCAGGACGACGTTTTCTAATTGGTGTGAGAGTCATTACTTATCAGAGCAGAGCGTATTAAATATCAACCTCCAGTAAGAGAATTGAGATTGTGGCTGCCATTGTGGCAATGAAATGGCTCTCCGGGATATCTACTTATAAAGAAGACTATTATCTCTTGCTCTTAGTTTTGCTTTGAAAGTCTAGAATGAATGGCTGGGGACTGAGTGGTTGTCACATTTGGATGCCTGAAACTTTCGAGAAAGTCCGTGATCTGCTTGCTTGCTTGCTTGCGTTCGCTGGCTGTGAACTCCAGCGTGAAGTCCTGTATGTCGGATGAAGACATCCTGTTGTCCAACATCAGTGTGATGTCATACCGGACTGAGGTTTGCGTGAGTATCCGTTGTGCCATGTCTTGTTTATTTGTGTGCAGACTGGTGGTTCCTCGCCGTGCAGGCAAATACACTCCTACTTTGGAAGAATCAGCGATCCTACTACGTTAGCCAGGACCTCGAAGGGACCTGTTGCCTAGGACGCACGACTAGGACGTGTTCGTAGGTCTTGGCCAGTATACAACCTGGCCCTGGTGCCTTGGAAACACCTCTGCAGTCCCGTTCGTGGTTCTATGATTATGTCATGCAGGAGTACGCGTAAACAAACGAGCTGTGGTGTTGGCTTCAAAAACACGTATCTTTGGTGTGTTGACGGTGGACAGAGTGGATATGCTGAAGGAAATAAATGGCATCTTGGTGTATAAAAACATATCGCTTCAGGAATCTTCTCGAGTATGGCTGTTGGCGAGTAAAACAGACATTGAACTGGTCGCAGTGAGCCTTATAATCCGAGTCTTAAATGTCGAGAGGATCGACTTCATTGCACCGGATTTTATCCCATATGGCTCGGTATCTTTCCGCAGGGCAGCCTGCCGAAGGCAGTAAGCGCAAATGAGAACTGTTTCGAACCATCTTGTGAAAGGGATACTAGACATATATGCCCTTTGACTTCTGCTGACAGAGATTGGGTCCTTACTGACTGTGCTTTGATTCTAGACCGAAATTGTAATCATTTTCAATGAAACGCGAACGAATTTTCACACAGAAAGTGACCTCGTGGGAACAATGTCTGAGAACCGTTGTCAAAGCCAACGCATCAAAATGTATCGGCTGCAACGTCTAGACAGATTATTTCCTGGCTGACACAGAACATGATTAGACAGGTACAACTTGTGACGTGCGGTCAGCTGACCGAACCTGGCACTGGTCGAGACGTTTTCTGTGTATGGAAAGTAGCTGGCCATGAAGATGTCAGGAAAAATAAGTCACACTATTGTCCGTATAACATTGTTAGCCAAAGAATACACATGAACTGCGACAAGAGACTTCGAAAAGTGGACACGATGTGTCAGTTGAAGAAGACACAATGCGGCAGATACACATGAAAGTTTTCAGCCCATTCTGCTTCTTCTTCTTCTTCTTCTTCTTCTTCTTCTTCTTCTTCCTCTTCTTCTTCTTCGATTTCTACTACCACCACCACTACTACTACTACTACTACTACTACTACTACTACTACTACTACTACTACTACTACTACTGCTACTATTGCCGCTGCTGCTGCTACTACTATTACTACTACTACTCTTCCACTTCTTATTCTTCTTCTTCTTTTCCTTTTTCTTCTTCTTCTTCCTCTTCTTCTTCTTCTTCTTCTTCTTCCTCTTCTTCATCTTTTTCTTCTCTTCTTCCTCTTCTCCTCCTCCTCCTTCGATTTCTACTACCACTACTACTACTACTACTACTACTACTACTACTACTACTACTACTACTACTACTACTACTACTACTACTCTTCTGCTCCTTCTTCTTCTCCTTCTTCTTCTTCTTCTTCTTCTTTTTCTTCTTCTTTTTCTTCTTCTTCTTCTTCTTCTTCTTCTTCTTCTTCTTCATCTTCTTCTTCCTCTTCTTCTTCTTCTTCTTCTTCTTCTTCTTCTTCTTCTTCTTCTTCGATTTCTACCACCACTACTACTACTACTACTACTACTACTACTACTACTACTACTACTACTACTACTACTACTCCTACTACTACTACTACTACTACTACTACTACTACTACTACTACTCGTCTTCTTCTTATTATTATTATTATTATTATTATTATTATTATTATTATTATTATTACTATTACTATTATTATTATTATTATTATTTATTGCTTATTTTTTTATTTAGTGTGTCTCTTATACATTCGATCATAGTCTTTCATTGTCTGCTCTGGGAATTGTTTCTATTTGTCGTAATCACACACACACACACACACACACACACACACACACACACACACACACACACACTATCTGAATTCACCGAACCCACGGCCCATGACCTGATATAGAACTGCTTGAATTATGAACAGTAGGATTAGCTGACTTAGTGGCACGGTGACGCGAACAGATAAATCAGATGATATTCCTAATAATGAATTCACATGACTTAGTGCTACAGTGTTTTGAACACTTAAATCAGCAGGACTTAGTGGGACAGTGTCACGAACAATTAAATCAGCTGGACTTAGTGGTACAGTGTTTTGAACACTAAAATCAGCAGGACTTAGTGGTACAGTGTCACGAACAATTAAATCAGCTGGACTTAGTGGTAGGCTGCCACGAACACTGAGGTCAACTAATATATTTGCAACAATTACACTGACTGAATCTACACCTTATATGTTCAGAAGGAGACGGGTCACACTCTTCGTCCTTGACTTCGGGACGTAAAGTACAAGTATCTCTGAAGTAAAAATGGGTTCGTCTGATGGTGAGGGACTTGGTAATAGGGAAGGCTAATCCACCCGCAAACAGTCAGTCCAGTGCTACTAGAAGCAGTGAGTGTGAGACTACGCTTGAGTTCAAAGCGAGCGAACGACCAAAAACAAAATCAAAAACCTATGGGTGTCACGGAAGTGCTATGATGTCGATTCTTGCAACTCACGAGACCGACCAATGTTGTGTAGTACTCAATGCCTGCTTCCTCTACCCGAGACTTTTCTCATCGTGTCTGGTGGATAACCGTGATCTTCCCCGCTTATTGAAATATCACATAATGATGCTGCATCTGTCTCGGTGTCTAGACTAATCAATACTTCTCTTTACGTCCCTTCATGAGGCATCCCGGAAGCAGGTTTCGACTAACCACCATGATCCCCTCTATGATAAAGCATTCTGGCGACTAAGTAGAATTCACGCTGCAGGGGTGCACGAGAGTCACAACATTTCTGCACAGTAATGGTAGACTAAAGCACCCACGTGTTACACACCCCGCAGGAAAACTCACAAGTGTATTAGCCATTCTTGTGTTGCTTTTCTAGAGTACAGGAACCAATTCACCACCAGTCATTTATTGAATCACTAAGGAAAAGTCCCTGCAGCAAGGTTCTCTTTAAAAATAAAAATAAAGAAAACACCGTGTAACCCGTCTATTCTTATCTTATGTCTCCCTGGGCATTGGACTGAAGTCTCTTCACAATGAAATATTGAAATACTGTGGTTGAAATAAACCAACCTTCCTTAGTGTTAGTCAGTCTGTATGCGCTGTGTGATATCATGACCGGGTTGTGTCTTAGTATGCTTCTTTAGTCGGCGTCTCTGGCTTTGTGACAGTAAACGCAGTTTCACAATCCCGACATACTAGTTTCACAATCCCGACATACCAGTTTCACAATCCCGACATACCAGTCTTGACAATCCCGACATACCAGTTTCACAATTCTGACATACCAGTTTCACAATTCTGACATACCAGTTTCACAATCCTGACATACCAGTTTCACAATCCTGACATACCAGTTTCACAATCCCGACATACCGGACTCTAAGCCAGCTGCAGACGATTTGGGAGCAGATCGCTTTGCGTTGATTTTTACAATGGTATGTGCGTCAGCAGTTGAGAAAGCAATGACAAACTACTGAACGCATGAAAGCTTAGAAAGTTACAAACAGGCAATAAATGCTGCGGTTGATTGTGACGTCTCGTAAAATCAAAAACAATGAGCTAACTGAAGTTCCACTGTGGGTGCCGCTGGTTCCTGGCCGTGGAGAGAGGAGGGAGATCTCGGCAACACGGATCCCGTGGAGATGGCACTTCAGTACCTGGTCAGGGAAAGACAATTAGCAACACCTACATCATTCCACTAGATTCTAGCACAATCCGGAGTTCTGGCCACCTCGACCCTAATGCATCGGACCTAAGAGTTAAGAGGCGGGCTTTCTGAGGATTCAAAAACAGCAAACAACAACAAGATGCTGAATTAGCGTCTTCCTTATCTTTTTTTCTTTTTCCATATCCTTTTTACAGGACATCGCTGTCAACACCAGCATTTTACTGCTGTTGTTGATGACTTGGCAAGTTTACGTTCAGTAGTTTGCCATTGCTTTCTGAACGACCGGCTCCCATTCCAACTCGTTAAAATCCAGCGCAACGCGGTCCATCCTTGTCTAGCCACATGTATTCACGCCATCACCTGTCCCTGGTGACATGAAACTAGTACAAGCCAGTGCGCGGACACGAGGCACTCTCACACAAACCAAGCCGCTTATTTATTCCATCCTTATTGTGTGTTATTATTTGAACCTATTGTGAGGTTTTTTTGTGGGTTTATAGAGAATTACAGAAGTTCCAATGAGTGAAGTTCTATAAAGTATATCTCTCTATAAAAGATACAGGTTAGTAACAGCAAGTGTCGTCTAGAGGTATTGATATTTATTCTCGCATAACCCTTGTAGAGAAACCATTCAGAATTTTGGCTCATCGAGTACCCCCACTGTGAGAAATTAGACCTAAGTTAAGTTCTACACAGAATTATTTATTGATGATTTCTCTTCTAGGCCATATTTAGAGATCTTGGCAGTTAGCCACAGTAACCAATGAAAGCAGTTCTCTCATCTTCCAGCTGACTGTGCTCTGGTCGCCAACCTCATGTTTGATCTCTAATTATTTATTTCAAGTGACACAAGACACTTGGACAAATGATCACATTGACAATTGTACCATTGTATTGAACATAACAACAACAACTATATTTTACACTGGTTGAACAAGACAACATGTGAAGATCTTGCCAACAGTTGGACCAACATTCAAAAAGAATGATCACACCAACAGGTTAGACAAGTCATACATCATGGAAGATACTTGACAACAACCACACAGACTTCCACAATCTCTGTAACCAACCACAACAGTAGAGTAACAGTCACCATGAAGATGCTTGACACCAGTTGGACAAGACAACCACAGGGACATATATCTCAAAACTGTTCTCTTACAACTAATCTTTTATTAATGTCTGATGAGGTCAAGTGAAGACTCAGGCTTCATTTTATGCCAACAATTTACATCTCAAATATGTTTATATGCAAATTATAGTGACATTATCTATGAAAACCCAAACACATCACTCATTATCCCCACAGAAACATCAATCTAAATAAACCCTCCTCCTTCACATCTCTACACCATAGGTTATCCTACACCACACTTTATTTAAATCCTTTCTTCGACTGTTAATGAGGGAAACACACGATAAGCTATAAATTGGGGCAAGCATAGGGACGTTCTGTTCCACTGGTCTGTTTAATCCTTTTAGCACCTATGATGGTGTTGGACAGCTCAGGTTACAGTTCTCCCCATGATGATTTTCCAATTCATGCTATTCCCTGCTGTCACAATCTTGAAAGAAATTTTAAAGCTCTCTCTTTTCACTGGTGAGTTCATGAAGTTGACACCTAGGACTGCTCTTGTTCCTTTACTTTTCCAGTAGAGGAAGATCTAAAAAGAAACAATATGTCCTATCTGTCTTTCTTCACAGGCTATCACTCCTAAGATTTCTGATGGAACTGAATCACCACACCAACTTAATTATCACTAATCCATTTTGAGAATTTGCTCTATGTATTAACTTCTGCTCCTTCAGCTTTCAGCCAATATTAATAATAAGCTGTGATAGGGTCAGCTCCAAGTGCACCTTTAATGTCCACTCTTAGCCAGTAGTGACATGCTGAAGACCAGGTGATCTCTCCTCTTAAGGTTTGTTCTTGAGTTTAACTTGAAGATATAGCCTGAAGCTTTTACAAAATTGGAGAGTATCCCTGTCTTAGGCTTTTAAGAAAGACTTTTCTTCAGTGCCATCTGTATAGGCCAGAATTAGTGGATTCAGGCTCAATCTTTGCAACCTGTTGTTCATTTTGGTCTTTTTGGAGTCTGACTTTTCAGCTGGAGTTGAAGACTAGAGCTCAGGACTTCCCTGGAGTTGTCCTGGTAATTGAAAGGGCCTCCTCCATCTTCCTCATTCTCTGTTAATAAACAAAGGCGCAACATGTGTTTTACATCTGTTTAACATAGTCATAGTTATACAGTACTATCACAGATTCAGAGAGGAATGGGAGGGGCAGAGGGAGTGTGATATTCGAACACCCACCTCTCACTGATGATAAAGTGCAATTTTATTTGGGGGTTTGGGGTGATATCCTTTCTCCAGGTTCATCCCCAAAACCGTGAAGTCATAGGCACATACTCCTAATCAGAGGCAGCTTCACACAATTATCTTGTAAATTCTCACAATAAGTAGATCACAGGGACCGGTGTACCATGAGAACAGACAGTGTGATTAAGCACCAAGAAGTAGGCATTGTATGGCAGAAATCATGCACTAGAATTGCCTTCACATGTGGAATACACATAATGAAAGAAAACATGAATTTTCCCTGACAAATAGCATGAGCCTTCCCATGTATTCAGCTGACAAACACTGTAGGTTAATTTATACAGTGCAATGCAGTCCTGCAAACATGGATTTAATAAGTGTCTTTAGTTTTACAATTATGAGAAGTTAATTATATAATTATCATCTCATTCACTCAAACATTCTCAGCCATTATAAGGGAGAATTACATGCAGTATATAGCATCACACATTCTGAAACAAAGCTGCCAAAGGTAACTCTCAAGAGCGATGTACAGTTTGGTTAAGAATGGTCATGATAGGCACTCAACGAATGTTCAGGGCGCACAAAGGTTTTGCCATATGCATTGAGCGTGGTTTACAGTCATAAGCATATGCAAATCATCAAATCAGACAGACAATAGACATGGTAAGAATGCTTCACTGCGGTAGACATGACAGGTTTTGAGCGGCAGTTTTAGAGTCACTGTACCGAAGTCCTGTCTTCTTTTTACATTTTCTCAAGAAAATACTCGGCCATTCGTCTCTCTCTCACTTCATCAGGTTTACACATAACATATTAAATGATTTAGGTACCTGATGTGCAGATGACCACATCCTAAAGAATGCTTTGGGCAAATTTTACCACTGCATCTTGAACATGTCCTTACGGGATGGAATCAAGGCTTCGACTGGCGGGCTAATTAATTATGTATTAAGGAGCGTTACCAGCCCAAGGGTTACCCAATCAAATTGAGACCCCACCATTCTCTACCCCCTCTCGATACTAAGGCTTAGTTTGGTTA